>JADRCC010149819.1:0-10056 GCA_019843855.1 Hylomyscus alleni
CCATCCTTCTTCTTCTTCTTCTTCTTCTTCTTCTTCTTCTTCTTCTTCTTCTTCTTCTTCTTCTTCTTCTTCTTCTTCTTCTTCTTCTTCTTCTTCTTCTTCTTCTTCTTCTCCTCCTCCTCCTCCTCCTCCTCCTCCTCCTCCTCCTCCTCCTGATCCGTGTCCTTCTACTGCTGCTGCAACTGCTGACGCTGATGTTACTACTACTACTTGTCTTCCTCCTCCTTCTCCTCCTTCTCCTCTTCTTCTTCTGCTCCTTTTCTTCCTCCTCGTACAGAGTACAATTAGTTTTGAAATCTCAATATTGTGCTCCAACTTCCTTCTGGGACAATGAAAACACTCTGAATCCTAGTGATGGTGATGACTGAATACCTTTTCATGATTGAATACAATATAATTATATTTATGCTGGCATGTGTGTCACATGCTGCTGATGCATCCATGAAGTGTTTGCAAGTGGATTGAGCTGCTAACCTGTAAACTGAACTGCTGATTCCTAGACAACACATATGGGAGATGCTCCAAAAAATCTTTCTAAACATATCCACTTCCCCTATATCCTTTCTCTCCTACTACCTCTGGTGAGTGGTAGGCTAAAAGGGAGGTTTAAGAACCATTATTAAAAATAAGGTTTGAGCCAGGTGGTGTTGGCACACGCCTTTAATCCCAGCACTTAGGAGGCAGAGGCAGGTGGATTTCTGAGTTCGAGGCCAGTCTGGTCTACAGAGTGAGTTCCAGGACAGCCAGGGCTACACAGAGAAACCTTGTCTCGAAAAACCAAATATATATATATATGGTTTGAAAAATTAAATTTACACCCCTGTGACTCTCAATCTGATCAAGAGTCAAGAGATTACTGAAACAATCAATCTCAATGAAATGGAAATTTACTCAGGAATTTCATGTTGAGAGAAGGAAAAGGCTCTAGGTAGAGGTGGTCTGATAAGTTGTAAAATCTTACCAGGTAGGCTTTCTGGAATGAGACTAAAACTCAAACTAAACTGAGTTGATAGTGGACTGGACCTCATAGCAAGGGAGAATCCTTAGATTTGCACATATCCTATCTTAGGCCATCTCTTTAAGTTTAATCTCAATTCAGTACACTACAGATGGAACCAGGGGGTTCATTGGATCACTTTGTTCCTTCCTTTTTCCAATGTGGCCACATGAAATAAATTTCCTTGTCATGCTTTCCATGATTAAAGAAAAGAATATTTTAATCTCAGGAGTTATATAATGACTGATTTATAAACTAGATAAGTTGATTCCACAAGACAGATATATCATACCTGGACTGTAGTCTAAAAGATCATGTCTGAATATTTCATCAAGTATGATGTTTTGACAGTATCCCATTCCTGGGGCAGCTGCTTTCTATATAGTACCTTAAACATGATGCTAATGGAGAATTATTAGATTAAGGAACTATAATAGATGTTTATGTTAAGTAACCTACTACATTTTTATATAGTAGAAATTAGGGTAAAATTTTATAACTGAGGCAAAACAATGTAATACACGGTTACACAGAGACAATGTTTTCTTCAAATAAGTTATAATAAATCCCTATGTGTAGCAAAACTTTTTAACAGGGAAAATGAATTAAGTTAAAAATAAAAATCTCTAAAATTTATGAAAATAATTCAAATTTAATAATATTTTCTATACTAAAGTTTTTATTGTGTAAACTAAAACCAGCTCTTTCATAAACCAATCTAGTCTCCCACTCTACTCAAAACAGAAAAATCAGATAAAACAAAATTTGTTCTTCCTCTTTTACTTTCACTAATTAAATAAAACCTGACATTTACACAATGGAATACTATGCAGCTATTAAAAACAAGGACATTGTGAGTTTTGCCCGCAAATAGATAGAACTATAAAATATTATCCTGAGTGAGATGACACAGAACCAAAGGGACACACATGGTATGTACTCACTGTTATATGTACAGAATACCCATTGATACACCCAACAGTGCCTAAGAAGTTAAACAAGAAGGAAGGTCCAAGTGAGGATATTTAAATTGGGGAGGCCAGAAGGGGAAACTGCAGTAAGGGTCTAATGAATAAGAGTTCTGAATGGATATTTTGTCAATAAACAAGCAAATAATTGATGTAAGAAAAAGATGCTTCTCTGCTTCTCATCAAGTATCAACCAGGAAATGGAAATTAAAATGATAGTAGACTATCAGTACAGTCTACCAAAACTAATAAACTTAATACCACCCAATTACATGCAAGGATATGGAACCCTGTCTCTCATTTAGTAGTTTTTATGAATACAGAATGATGCATCTATTTTAGAGGAAAGTTGCATATTTTCTTACAAGTCAAAATATTCTAGCACATTTTCCAGCTTTAATGCTACCAAGGAAAGTAGAACCCTATGTTCACATGAAATCTTAAGCACAGATACTTATAGCATCTATTATACAATACTTACTAAAGTTTAAACCAGCAAAATATATGCCTCAGTGAGTGAGTATATAAAATAAAGCTAATGCCTGGCTTCATGGACAAACCTATTGGTTTATTATTTAGCTAAATATACATGGTTTCAAAATTCCCTCTAAACTCTTATTTCTCTGTCCATAGGTTGGTCTAGGTCTGGAGCTTACTAACAAAATTTCTTGTGAAGTGTGTAGTCACAAGCTTTTCTACCCTGCCTCTTTGTTCCTAGAATAATGATTCTGAGACTTAATTATCTATAAATAAATGCCTAGTCCATAAGGTTTGAATCATTCTCCAACTAGATAGTAACTTATATAATCTGTTTATTCTAATCTATGTCTGCCACATTGCTAGTTACCTCTCCTCAATGTCATTCATCTGTTTCCTCTGAGTTCGGGGAGAAATCTGCTCTTGACTCTCAGAATTTCTATCTCTTTCTGATGGATGTCCCATCTTCTAATCCTGCCTCATCTCATTGACCAACAGATTTTTATTGGTAGATGATGTTTCCACACAGTGCATAAGAGATTGTCTCTATAGTAGTGCATGGTGATAACACAAAACTTCACAACTGGTAAATGTCCAGTGAATAAATTTCAGTGAGAATTCTCAGCCACACAGAAGACTTGTATATCATTCCTCTTCTCGAAGGTTTAAGGACAATTGTAGATGAGAGGGCAGATGAGAATGGTCTAAACCTGCTGTTCTCATAAATTCACAGCAAATGTGATTGCCTGCACAAAACCTTCACAAGTTTAAGCCAGTCAATATTACAGAATAAGTGATGGAGGGATTTAGAACCCCAAAACTAGCTGAGAAGCTATCTAAAAATTGATGGCTGCTTACGGAGGAAGAGTGTGGCTCGGAGTAGGTTCACCATGCTACAGTGGATAGCTCCACACACTGAGGTATATGGACATCACAGATTGGATCCAAAAAAAGCATGAAGTTGGGGGTTTAGAGATCTGGAGACATATTTAGGCTGAATTAGAAAACAAATAGAGAAACAAAAAGAGGTAAATATGATCAAAATTCACTGTATGGAACTCAAAATAATTGAAGCATTTTTAAACAAATTATTATTAATAAAATGTGATATATGCTAACAACAGAATACTAATTTATCTGTGCTAAGAAGTAAAGGAATTGATATAAAATGATAAACCTTACATATATATTCTTACAAAGTGAAAGAATACAATCTGAGATCCATGCTTTCTTGTATTTTGGAAAAGAGAACCACAGAGGGAATAAAAAGATCAACGACTGTGGAGGAGGAAAAATGGATAGAAATAATGTCATTACGTACTTCACTACATGTAGAAAAAACAATGAAATCATAATGCAAAATATGAATGTGGATAATAGTCATATTTATCATTTAAAATGATAAAATCTTTTAATAATTTAGCATCTCTGTATAATTCACTCAAGTGACATCATTCCTGAAATTATTCCATAATCGGGATATTATACGATATCTTGTCTTCTGTAAATGCTGAAAGTTGTGATGGGTTTTTCTGGTTAAATGTTCCAATGCCTATTCCTTGAAACCCTGATCTTCATGCCTCTACCATCCATGTGCTAGGATAACTGAGCCATCATACCTGACTTGAATGACAGCTTTTTGATGAATTTTTCCCAGTCATGGCTTTTGTTCTTTTATTCCTTTCTTGACTACTAGCTCTGATCCTACAAGAGTTAAAGTACAGTGAATGAAATGAAATTGAAGTATAAACATGTAATTTGCTATATGTTCTTGGATGACTCACATATGTGTACCACATCTTTCACCAATTATTGAGTTCAGCTTATGAAACTATTCACTTTTTTCCTTCTTTAGCCACTCAAAGAAAACAGTACTCAATAACATATTCTCTTCATTGCATTTGAAACTGTTAAATATTGATTAATGGTTTATTTCTTGCAAACTTCCAAGAACATATGGACTTCTGTATTTGAGATGACTGGTCATCTCAAATTCTTCTCACTAAACTTTGTCCTTTAATCTTAGCCTCCCAATGTGAACTAAGATTCCCTAAGTTTAAACAGATACTAAGGACTGCAGCTCTCTGACCCCAAGCTGTTTATCCTACTTCTTTCTTCAATTGGTATATTTATACTTTGTCTTGGGAGTTATAATTCTTATTACAGTATTGACAAATAGAAGATTTACTATTTAGCTGATTCTCACTTTGGGGATTTTGCAGTGTTAGAAATATAGGTTATTTTACAGATTATCAAGGTGTGAAATTATTAAGAAATTAAATCATTTGATACATGAGTACGCCATGTAAGTTTTAAAGTTGATACTGTATATATTTCTAATATTAAGATAAATGAATTGGACTTAATGGTAAAGTAAAATGAACAGAAATCATTAATATCAAGAATAATAACTGAATAACATGGTTCTAATATCTGTCTGTCTTATCTCAAAATTGTCAACAACTAGTAAAACTTCTTATTCCCCTGTAATAGAGAACAGAGTCAACATTAATATTAAATACACAAAAAGTAGATGCTGTAAAAATTTGTTAAAATATCTAATGTTTCTACTGATACCCACTTTCTTTGCTTAGTGACTGCAATGAAATTCATTAAGCAGTTCATTTCTATATACACTTAAGGAGTACCTATTGTATGCTCAGACTTTTGTTAAATATACAGGTACACATTTCAACTTTTCTCAAGAGTCAAGGAACTACTCAGTACTTTTCAGTGGAATAAAAACTGATATCAAATCAAGCACATAATTAAGAGTAACAGTTTGAAGTTTTTAACAAATATGTAAAAATCAGCATGTTGATATATTTATTACATGCTAAAATTTTTTGAGGAAAGAATAAGAAACTTTTATGATGGTTGATATAACACAGTATACAGGATTATGTTATCAAGATTTTGCAATTTTATATTTGAAATAGTTTTATAATACATTTGGCATACAATATCATGAACAAATAAATATATGATGACTTAATAAGTACATTTTATCTTATGCTTCAGATTTCTTAGCATGGTAAAAACCTCAGATGAGAGAAGGCTCTGTTCCTCTTCCTTACCTAAGAATGAATACATGTATTCTGCACGTATTCATGAATAGTGAGCACTCACTTTTGGAGTCAGAATTATCAGTCAGGAAAGAATGTGCTGGAGATGGCAGGTTGATTTTTTTTTCCAAAAATGTATTGTTGTTATATTCTGACAACTAATGGATGAAATAAAACATTCTCTACATAGTTAAGCTACTGAAGAGGCATTTCTTTCTTCTAAACTATGATATAACCTATGTATTTGATTTATATTTCTATTTCCCTTTCTAGTCTTTGGGTCCATAGTACTTTAAGTAGCTCACAAAATTGAATCTTGCCTGTCACCAGACAATTTCTAATACACTATGCTGCAGAGTCATCTCGGGGCATGGAACCCTTTCCTGCTATATGAGTCAAGTTTATACAAATTTACAAATAGTTCTTCAAATTAATACTAACTAAATGATAATATAACACTTTGTTGTTACCATCACAATTAATATGCAATATGTTTAAAAATAATAGCAACTAACATTGATTTTATAATTTGAACTCTATAGACTCTGCTCTTTGTGTTTGCTGCATAGCAGCATGATAACTAACTTAGGTTGGAGGCACTATTTCAGTCCTCAATTTTATAATGAAGCTGATAACCAAAGAGTTTGAAAACCTTGTTTGAGGTCTATGGTCTAGACTTTTGACTCTAGATTCTGTAGCCTTAGCTGATAGAATGGTCTTGCCTGAGTAAATGTTAACAATCCCAAAGATTAAGGATCTGCTCAGGTGGGCATAATGGGATTTTCAGCTAACAAGCTACTTCTCAGATGTGTGCTTTTCAAATTTTACCTAAAAACCTCTCATGTACTCTAGCTCATTACTATTAAGATTTGTGAACATATTCCTTGGTGACTCCTTGAAGTCACTTCAGGCTCATTTTTTTCCCACTAAATTACCACTTAATGTTATTTTTTTAAAATATTTCACAATCCTTTCTTTACTAACTAAAAATCCCTATTTTCAAAACCACATATGATCTCTGGGCCATTTCTTTTTTCCCCTCTCACTCTCTACTCATGCTTCTGGACATGAAGATTAGATCCACATGTCTGCCTAGGTTTGAATTCAACTCTCACAAATACTATAATGTTAAAGAAATTATCAGTAAGAGAGGATTTAGACATATCATTAGAAATTTCTAAGGTGCTAATATTCATACAAAACCATACATATGTAAGTATATATTTAGTTTTATCAATGTAATGAGATTCTCTTTTCAAAACTTTGCTGATACAATCATTGTTGGTGTAGATGTAAAAATGTCATTCTCTTGGTTAAATCTGCTTGTATCTATTAATATTCCCAGATCTCTGTCCAAAAATTTGTGTTTGTGCACAAAATTGATTAGAAGGAAAAATGAGTTAAAAAAGTCATGGCTGGACCCAGAATGGATGTGTGTAGTCTAGTAAAAATGTTAATGAATACACTATTAGTACTTCACATTTTAATTTCTCCTACTGCTTGTAACAATTAGCATTTATCTTACCATTTTATTATATATCCCAGGGTATTTGTTCATCATCAGTCATTTGTAACCATATTTTTAGTCATTTGCTCATTTATGCATTTACCTTAGATAGCTTTATTATAGCTCAAAATTTTGATAATTCTAAATTGGAAGTACAAAATTGTCTCATTTAATCACCATAGAGTTAGACACTGTTATCTATCATGTTTACACAAACTTCCTCATGGTCCCTAAAATGTTTTGATCTTTATTCAGATGCCCTAGATTACACTATTATTACTTTAAAGCATTTATCATTAAAAGTATTGATATATGATGTATATAATTATTTATTTAATATACATTTGTGTCAGTGGCCAAGTTTTAAAGTATAAAAAAATTCTGTTTATAACAAGATTAAGAGCATAATCTATTTCACTTACTTTATATATATTACAATACTACTAGCTTAATCTAGTAGTAGTAGTAGTAGTAGAAGTAGTAGTATTTATTTAAAATCCAGCCATTGCCCTCCTCCTGGACCTCCCTTGCACAGTTCCTCATCCTATTCCTCCTCTGTCTTCAAGAGGATGTCCTCAACCCCCTCCCCCAACCCCACCCTACCAGGCCTCCTCACTCCCTGGGGCCTCAAGTCTCTTGAGGATATGGTGCATCTTCTCTCTCTGAGGCTAGACCAGGTAGCCCTCTGCTGTATATGTATGTGTCTGGAGCCTCAGACCAGCTCATGTATGCTGACTGGTTAGTGGCTCAGTGTTCGAAAGATCTCAGGGGTCCAGGATAGGTGAGATGGCTGGTCCTCCTATGGAGTAGCCCTCCTCCTCAGCTTTTTCCAGCCTTTCCCTAATTCAACCATAGGAGTATGTAACATCAGTCCAATGGTTGGATGCAAGTATCTGAATCTGTCCCTGAGTTTTTGATCTTAGCCATTCTGATTGATGTAAGGTGGAAACTCAGGGTCATTTTGATTTGCATTTCCCTGATCACTAAGGGCTTTACACATTTCTGCAATTGCTTCTCAGCAATTTGAGATTCCTCTGTTGTGAATTCTCTGTTTAGTTCTATATCCCATTATTTGATTGGGTTGCTTGGTTTGTTGGCGTTTTGATTCTTAAGTTCTTTATATATTTTTGATATTAGCCATTTATCAGATGTAGGGTTAGTGAGGAATTTTTCCCAATCTGTAGGTTGCTGATTTGTCCTATTGACTATGTCCTTTGCTTTAAGAAGCTCTTAAGTTTCATGAGATCCCATTTATCAGTTCTTTATCTCAGAGCCTGAGTCACTAGAAGACTGTTTAGGAAATTCCTACCCCCACCCATGCCAATGACTTTGAGGCTCATTCCCACTTTCTCTTCTATTAGATTCAGTGTATCTGGTTTTACATTGAGGTCCTTGATCCACTTGGACTTGAGCTTTGTGCAAGATAACAAATATGAACCTAGTTTCATTAGACCAGCACCATTTATTGAACTATTTTTTTCCACTTTGTATATTTTTGCCTTCTTTGTCAAAGATCTAGTGTCCATATGTGTGTGTTTTTATTTTTGGTTCTTCAATTCTGTTTCATTGATCAACCTGTCTGTCTCTATATCAATACTATAAAGTTTTTATCATTATTGCTCTGTAGTATAGGGTGAGGTCAGGGCTGATGATTCCCCCAGAAGTTCTTTTTATTTTTAAAAACTGTTTAGGCTATCTTGGTTTTTTTTGTTTTTCCATATGAATTTGAGAATTGGTCTTTCCGTGTCTGTGAAGAACTGAGTTGGAATTTTGATGGGGATTGCACTGAATCTGTAGATTGCCCTTGCTAGGGTGGCCATTTTTACTATGTTAATCCTACTAATTCATTATCATGGGAGTTTTTTGCATTTTCTGAGGTCTTCTTCAGTTTCTTTCTTAAGAGAGTTGAACTTCTTGACATACAAATATTTTACTTGTTTGGTTAGAGTTACCCCAAGATATTTTATAATATTTTTGTGACTATTGTGAAGGGTGTTGTTTCCCTGTTTTCTTTCTCAACCAGTTTGTCATTTTTATAAAGGAAGGGTAGTCATTTGTTTGAGTTAATTTTTCTTCATTTTTTAATAATCATTTTATTTGTTTACATTTCAAATGATAGCCCACTTCCTGATTACACCTCCACAAACCCCCAATCCCACCTCACCTATTTCCCGTCCCCTTTGCCTCTATAAAGCTGCTCCTATATTCACTCCACAACCTCACCTCATCACTTCAGCATCCCCCTATGCTGAGACATCAAGCTTCTATGGGACCAAGGGCCTCCCCTCCCATTGATGTGAGACAAAGCTATCCTCTTCTACATTTGTATCTGGAGCCATGGATCCCTCCATGTATACTCTTTGGTTAGTGGTTTAGTCTTTGGGATCTCTGGGTAGTGCAGCTAGTTGATATTGTTCTTCCTATAGAGTTACAATCATCTTCAGCTCCTTCAGTCCTTCCCTTAGCTCTTCCACTGCAGTCCACAGGCTCATTCCAATGGTAGGGTGTGAGTATCTGCATCTCTCCTGGTCAGGTGTTTGTAGAACCTCTCAAGGAACAGACATACCAGGATCCTGTCAGCAAGCACTTTTTTGGCATCAGCAAGTGTCAGGGTTTGATGTCTGCAGATAGGATGGATCCTTGGGTTGGGCAGTCTCCAGATGGCCTTTCTTTCAATCTCTGTTCCATTTTTTTGTCCCTGTCTTTCCTTTGGACAGGAATATTTCTGTGTTAACAATTTTGAGGTGGGTGGGTGGGTGTCCCCATCCCTCACTTGGGAGCCATGCCTAACCTCTGGATATGGTCTCTATAGGTTCTTTCTCCTTTGTTGTATATTTTGGCTAAAGTCATCCCTGTTGGGTCCTGAGAGTTGGCTCAGTGTTTAAGAGCACTGAATGCTCTTCTAAAGGTCCTAAGTTCAATTTCTAGCAACCACATGGTGGCTCACAATCATTTCTAATTGGATCCAATACCCTTTTTTGCTGTGTCTCAAGAGAGTGACAGTGTACTCGCATACATAAAATAAATATTTTTTCTTTTTTT
>JADRCC010149830.1:0-11967 GCA_019843855.1 Hylomyscus alleni
TTGGGTTATTTGGTTTGTTGGAGTTTTATTTCTTGAGTTCTTTATATATTTTGGACATTAGCCCTCTATCAGATGTAGGGTTATTCGAAGATCTTTTCCCAATCTGCAGGTTGCCATTTTGTTCTGTTGCCAGTGTGCTTTGCCTTGCAGAAGTTTTTGAGTTTCAAGAGCTCTTATTTATATTAGTTGTGAATACTAGAGCCTGAACAGTCAGTGTTCTGTTCAGGAAATGTCTCCCGTATTAATGTGTTCAAGGTTTTCCCCCACTTTCTTTCCTATTGGATTTAGCATATTCAGTTTTATGTTGAGATCCTTGACCCACTTAGACTTGAGTTTTGTGGAGGGTAATAAATATGGATCTATTTGCAGACATCCAGTTAGACCAGCACCATTCGTTGAAGATGCTTTTTTCCCATTGTATGTTGTGCTGGCTGGTTTTGTGTGTCAACTTGACACAAGCTGGAATTATCACAGAAAAAGGAGCCTCCCTTGAGGAAATCCCTCTGTGAGATTCATTATGGCTGAATCTCAATTAATGATCAAGGGGGGAGGGCCCAGCCCATTATGGGTGGTGCTATCCCTGGGCTGGTAGTCCTGAGTTCTATAAGAAGGCAAGCTGAGCAAACTAGGGGAAGCAAGTCATTAAGCAGCATTCCTCCATGGCCTTTGCACCAGCACCTGCCTCCAGGTTCCTGCCCTGTGTGAGTTCCTGTTCTGACTTCCTTTGGTGATCAATGGCAATGTGGAAGTGTAAGCTGAATAAATTCTTTACTCCCAAATTTGTTTCATGTTTGTGCAGGAATAGAAACCCTGACTAAGACAAATTGGTACCAGCATAGTGGGGTATTCCTGTGACAACCTGACCATGTTTTGGGGAGGACTGTGGAAGGACTTTGGAACTTTGGGCTAGAAGAGCCATTGAGTGTTAAGAGCTCTGTGGGATGTTCTATAGGAGCTTGGAAGATAATGTTGAGAACTGTGCAAACGATGGAGGCCTAGCTTGTGAAATTTCAGAGGGAAGATTAAAGACTCTTATCAGGGCCATTTCTACTTTGATTATGAAGATTCTGTGGTTTTGGTTAGCTGGGGCTGAAGAATCAACTATAATTAATAAGATACCAGAACTACTAAAGCGAAACCTTTGCATTACTGGGATGATTGATGCTGGTTAGCTGGAACTAAGAAATTAGCAGTGATTAAGAAAAGACCAGCATCACTAAGGTGAAATCTTCTGGGAAGTGTTTTCTGAGAGCACAGAGAAGTTGTGTTCTAGAGGCAACCACGGTTGTACCTCATGTTGGCAACCAGTCTTGGTAATGTGTAAGAGTCACCCAGGTGGTACTGGTTTTCAAACATGAAGGGGTAGCAGCTGATGCTTGGTACTGTGAGAGGCCAGGAGAGGCCATTAATGAAGGTGCAGCTTTAGTGGCAGTTGAAAGCCCAGGACTGAAGGAGTCCTGCAGAGAAGTTGAGGCTTAGCACCATAAAAAGAGCCTAGAAGAGGCTTTTGTGAAAGTGCAGTCCAGTTGCAGCAGAAGACAACAATGTTTTGGAGATGCCAGTATCATGCAATGACCACCAAGAACAGCAGCAGTAGTGGAGTACAGGCAGCTGGAGACTAGAAGACAAGCTGTGTGCTACAAAAGGCAGAGCTGGAGAAGTGACCTAAGCCCTTGGAGGAGCCTAGAAGATTGTGAGTGGATCCCAGACATTGGACAGTTAGAGTTTGATTTTGCTTTTGATTACGACTGTGTCTTGATATTTTTCCCTCTTGAAGTAAGAAAGCATTTTAGTGGAGCCCACAGTTAAAAGACTTTGAATTTCAAAAGAGATTGGATATTTTAAAGGGATTGAAATTTTAATATGTAAGAATTTGTAAAGACTCTGGGACTTTTAAAGTTATTTAGATCCTAGAGATGAATAAGAAAGTAAGGGTTGAGTCTTATTAGTGATGTGTTTGTGTGTCAAATTGACAAGGAGTCAGTTGTACTGGCTGGTTTTGTGTGTCAACTTGACACAAGCTGGAATTATCACAGAGAAAGGAGCCTCCCTTGAAGAAATCCCTCTGTGAGATCTGTAAGGCATTTTCTTAGTTAGTGATCAAGAGGGGAGGGCCCAGCCCATTTTGAGTGGTGCCATCCCTGTGCTGGTAGTCCTGAGTTCTATAAGAAAGCAAGCTGAGCAAACTAGGGGAAGCAAGCCATTAAGCAGCATTCCTCCATGGCCTTTGCACCAGTACCTCCCTCCAGGTTCCTGCCCTGTGTGAGTTCCTGTTCTGACTTCCTTTGGTGATCAATGGCAATGTGGAAGTGTAAGCTGAAAAAGTCCTTCCCAACATGCTTCTTGGTCATGATGTTTTATAGGAATAGAAACTCTGATTAAGACATATGGTTTTGGCTTCTTTGTCAAAAATCACGTGCCCATAGATGTGTGGGTTTATTTTTGGGTCTTCAATCCAATTCCATTGATCAACCTGTTTCTGTACTAATACCATACACTTTTGTTCATTTTTTCTTTTAAATCATGATTGTTCTGTAGTACAGCTTAAGGTTAGGGATGGTGATATCTCTGGAAGTTCTTTTAATATTCTGACTTGTTTTGGCTGTCCTGGGATTTTTGCTTTTCCATATAAAATTGAGAATTGTTCTTTCAAGGTCTGTTAAAAAATTGTGTTGGAATTTTGATGGGAATTGCATTGAATCTGTAGAATTTTTTTTTTGGTAAGATGTCTATTTTCACCATGTTAATCCTATCTATCCATGAGTATGTGAGATGTTTCTATCTTCTATTATCTTCTTCAATTTCTTTCTTCAGGGACTTGAAGCTCTTGTCATACAGATCTTTCACTTACTTGGTTAAAGTTACACTAAGATATTTTATATTATTTGTGATTATTGTAAAAGTTGTTGTTTCCATACTTTCTTTCTCAGCCAGTTTATCATTTGTATAAAGGAGAACTACTGATTTCTTTGAGTTAATTTCATATCCAGTCACTTTGCTGAAGGTGTTTATCAGCTGTAGGAGTTATCTGGTAGAATTTTAGGTATTGTTTATACATACTATCATACTATCCATGAATAATGATATCATGACTCTTCCTTTTCTTGTATTCCCTTAATCTCCTTTGTTGTCTAATTGCTCTAGCTAGAACTTGAAGTACTATATTGAATAGGTAGGGAGAAAGTAGGCAGCCTTGTCTAGTCTCTGATTTTAGTGCAATTGCTACAAGTTTCTCTCCATTTAATTTGATGTTAGCTGTTGTTTTGATATATATTGGTTTTATTATGTTTATGTATGTGCTTTGAATCCCTGATCTCTCCAAAATTTTAACATGAATGTGTGTTTGATTTTGTCAAAGAATTTTTCAGCATCTAATGAAACAATCATGTGATTTTTTTCTTTCAGTTTGTTTATATAGTAGATTATGTTGATGGATTTTTGTATATTGAACCATCCCTTCATCTCTTTTATGAAGCCTACTTGATTGTAGTGAATGATGTTTTTGATGATGTGTTCTTGGATTTGGTTTGAGAGAAACTGTTCTGAAGTTCTCTGTTTTGTTGAGTCTTTGTGTGGTTTAGGTGTCAGGGTAACTGTGGCCTCATAGAATGAATTAGGCAGCATCCCTTCTGTTTCTATTTGTATTTGTATTATCCTTTGAAGGTCTGGTAGAATTCTGCACTAAAACCATCTGGCCCTGGACTTTTTTTGGTTGGGAGATTTTTAATGGTTGCTTCTATTTCTTTGGGGGGTTTATGGGACTGTTCAGATAGTTTACTTGATCTTGATTTAATTTTGGTATGTGGTATCTGTCTAGAAATATATCCATTTCATTTAGATTTTCCAGTTTTGTGGGGCACGACTTTTGAATTAAGACCTAATGACTTTTAAAATTTCCTCAGTTTCTATTGTTATGTCTCCCTTTTCATTTCTGATTTTGTTAATTTGGATATTGTCTCTGCCTTTTAGTTAGTTTAGCTAAGGGTTTGTCTATCTTGTTGACTTTCTCAAAGAACCAGCTCTTGATTTTGTTGATTCTTTGTATAGTTCTCTTTGTATCTACTTGGTTGGTTTCAGCCCTGAGTTTGACTATTTTCTCCCATAATACTCCTCTTGGGTGTGTTTGCTTCTTTTGATTCTAGAGCTTTTAGGTGTGCTGTTAAGTTGCTAGTATGAGATCTCTCCAATTTCTTTATGAAGGTACTTAGTGCTCTGAATTTTCCTCTTAGCACTGCTTTCATTGTGTCCCATAAGTTTGAGCATGTTGTGCCTTCATTTTCATTGAATTATAGAAAGTCTTCATTTTCTTTGTTTCTTCCCTGGCCAAAGGATCATTGAGTAGAGAGTTGTTCACTTTCTATGAGTATATGGGTGTTTTGTTGTTTCTGTTGTTGAAGTCCAGCCTTAATCAGTGATGATCTGACAGAATGCAAGGGGTTATTTCTATCTTCTTGTATGCAAGGGGTTATTTCTATCTTCTTGTATCTGTTGAGGCTTTTTTTCTGACCAATTATATGGCCAATTTTGGAGGAGGTTTCATAAGGTGCCGAGAAGGTATATTCTTTTGGTTTTGGTTGAAAGTTTCTGTAGATATTTGTTAAATCCATTTGGTTCATAACATCTGTTACTTTAATTGTTTCTCTGTTTAGTTTCTGTGTTGATAACCTGCCCATTGGTGAGAGTGAGGAGTGGAAGTCCATTGTGTGGGGTTCAATGTGCGGTTTGAGCTATAATAAAGTTTCTTTTACAAATGTGACTACCCTTGCATTTTGTGCATAGATGTTCAGAATTGATATGTCATCTTGACTGATTTTTCCTTTGATGAGTATGAAGTGTCCTTCCCCATCCCTTTTGATAACTTTTGATTGAAAGTCTATTTTATTGGATATTAGAATGGGTATTCCAGCTTGTTTTTTTGATTGTTTGCCTGTTCCAACCCTTTACTCTGAGGTAATGTTTGTTTCTGAAGTGTGTTTTTTTTGTATGTAGCAGAATGATCAATCCTGTTTAGTTATCCAGTCTATTAGCCTGTGTCTTTTTGTTAGGGAATTTAGTCTATTGATGTTGTGAGATATTAACGACAAATGATTTTAGTTCCTGTTATTTTATTGTTGGAGATATTACTGTGTGTGTGTGTGTGTCTGTGTGTGTCTGTGTGTGTGTGTATGTGTTTTTGATTCTCTTCTTTTGGTTTTACTGTGAGATGATTAATTGCTTGTGTCTTCTTGGGTGTAATTACCCTCCTTGTGTTGGAGCTTTCCTTCTAGTATCCTCTGCAGGACTAGATTAGTTAGAAATACATTGTTTAAATTTGGTTTTGTCATGGAATATCTTGATTTCTCCATCTATGGTGATTGAGAAGTTTGCTGAGTATAGTAGTCGAGGCTGGCATCTGCAGTTTCTTAGGTCTGTAAGATATCTGTCCAGGATCTTCTGGCTTTTAGGGTCTCTGCTGAGAAGTCAGGTGTAATTCAAATAGTTCTGCCTTTATATGTTACTTGACAGTTTTACCTTGCAGGTTTTAATATTCTTTCTTTCTTCTGTACATTTACTGTTTTGATTATTATGTGGCAAGAGGATTTCCTTTTCTATTCCAATTTATTTGATATTCTGTAAGCTTCTTGTACATTTATTGCCAACTCTTTCTTTAGGTAAGGAAAATTTTCTTCTATGATTTTTTGAAGATGTTTTCTGGCACTTTTGAACTTGAATCTTCATCCTCTTCTATTCCTATTATTCTTAGGTTTGGTCTTTTCATAGCGTCCTAAGTTTCCAGGATGTTTTGAGTTAGGACCATTTTTTTTATGTTAATGAGTATTTTATTTTGGCAATATTGCCAATTATTTCTTTATTTTAAAATGAGTACAGTATCAAATTTCTATTCTATGAATATACTAAGCATAATTAATTTACTATTTTTACAGTGCTATAAAAATCTAAAGTCTTGTATATAAAGGTCAACCAATTGAGCTATATAGCCAGCCTTCATTTGGCTTTGTTATTGTTGTTGCCATTGTTGCTATTTTGAAATATGTCTTACAATACTTCAATATTCAGTATCCCAGGCTGGACTCAAGCCATGATCCCATGACCTCTGCCTCTCAAGTATTTATAGTTGTGCCCTACCACATCTGACTCATTTAATTTTTGAAAGTTCATGAAATGTCCTTTAAAGCAAGTAGAAAATATAGTAACAACCATTTTCAAGTTTCCAGTTGGAAACCATGGATCAGTATCCTCCTTTATTGGGAATGTTTTCCTTGAGATTCTTATCTACAATAAAATGGTCTAATCTGAACTACAAAGTCGGAATTCCTAGAAGACTTTTCCAAGCAGTGATGAGGTCAGTGTGACAAATGACTAGGGTTCTAGCTCTTTCATTTGATTTTCAGTTGCATTAAGTGTTACCCATGCCAGCCTTTTATGATTAGTTTTTTCTCTCTACAATTCTCCATTTTAGTTCAATAAAAGACTCTTTTCCTTTCAAATATAAATTGAATACAATTATAATAATTATGAAAAATTTGAAAACTATAAGATATGATATATATTCACAATGTCCAGTCCATTTATATTTGGCAGCTTAGATAAAGTATTCGATCATCTATCCTCTCTTGGTGAGTTTAGAGTTTTGTGTCTAAATCATTTTCTATCCTAACATATTTTCATCCAAAAACATTCTTTCAAACCCAGATACTATCATGGATGCCAAGAAATGCTTGCTGACAGGAGCCTGATATAGCTGTCTCCTGAGAGGCTCTGCCAGAGCCTGACAAATACAGAGGTGGAGGCTCACAGCCAACCATTGGACTGAGTACAGGGTCCCCAATGAAGGAGCTAGAGAAAGGACTGAAGGAGCTGAAGGGGTTTGCAGTCCCATAGGAGCAACAACAATATGAACTAACTAGTACCCTCAGAGCTTCCAGGGACTAAACAACCAACCAAGGACTATACATGGTGAGACTGATGGCTCCAACAGGATATGTATAGTAGAGGACGGCCTTGTAGGACATCAATGGGAGGAAAGGCCCTTGTTCCTGTGAAGGCTCTATGCCCCACTGTAAGGGAATTCTAGGATGGGTAAGCAGGAGTGGGTGGGTGGGTGGAGGGAACACCATCATAGAAGCAGGGGGATGAGATGGGAGTTTTCAGAGGGGAAACCAGGAAAGAGGATAACATTTGAAATGTAAATAAAGAAAATATCTAATAAAACCCCTATCTTTTCAAACCTAGAACATCTTCTTAAATGCTAAACAACTTAAGTTGAATTTGTGAGACTATAACTATCTAGTCTTCAACCAAATCAGAGCTCAGAGAAGGCCGTTAAGAACTTTTCATATTTGGCATTTTCTTTGATTGATGTATCCATTGTTTCTATGGTATCATCTACACCTGAGATTCTCTCTTCCATCTCTTCTCTTCTCTTTGTGATGCTTGCATCTGTAGTTCCTGTTCACTTCCCTAGGCTTTCCACCTCAGGGTTGCCTCCATTTGTGTTTTCTTTATTGCTTCTATTTACTTTTTTAGGTATTGGACTATTCTATTCATTTACTTTGCCTGTTTCATTGAATTTTCCTGTGTTTCTTTAAGGGAATTATTTATATCCTCTTTAAAGGCCTCTATCATCTTCATGAGATGAGATTTAAGGTCACAGTCTTGCTTTTCAGCTGTGTTAGTATATCCAGGGCTTGCTGTAGTAGGAGAGCTGGGTTTTGATGGTGCCATATTGTATTGGCTTCTATTAATTATGTTCTTGCATTTGCCTTTCATGTTCTGGTTGTCTCTGGTGTTGGTTAGTCTGGGTATCCTAGGTTGGAGCAGGCCTCCTAGGAGGCAGTGGAGTTGTGAGTCTCAGGTTTGAGCAGCCCTCCTGGGAGGCAGGCAGAATTGTGTGTGTCAGGTTAGAGCAGCCCTCCTGGGAGGCAGGCAGAACCATGGGATGGGGTGAACTGTGCTGACCCAAGACTACTCCAGGTGTAGGTGATGATGGAAGGAAGGTGGAGCTCCAACAGGGGAGTGTATAGCCCAGGGCTGCTGGGCTTGCTGGGGTCATAGCAGGTGTAGGGGTTTGGGGTGGAGTATGTGTCTCACCTATAGAGTCAGGCTCTTGGGAGGCAGGCATAGCTGTGGGGTGGGGTGCAGTGTGCTGATTCGCCACTGCTGCAGGTGTAGGTGCAGACGGGAGGGAAGATAGAGCCCAACCCCATACTGGTCTCTATGTATTTTAGATTTGCTTCATGGTGAACATTTTTTTAGGTTCCTAAATTCTCCTCTCTTTTGACATGTGGTAAGTATTCTAGTAAATTGGTTTGCTCCAAGATAATGTACTCTGAGCAAGCAGTAAACTATATTTGTTTACCATAATCTTCTGCAACCTTTTGTTAATGAATTAACTATTAATTAATTCATCATTTATTAATTTTGCTATATTAGTTTTTTTTAATACAAAGTCTCATTATGAAGCCCTGGCTGGCCTGGAACTTTTTTTTTTTTTGTTACCAATTTCCCATTTCTTTTATTTTTTTATTTTTTTTTTATTTTTTCTTTTTAATGAACAAACAAAAACAACCAGAACAAACCCCTGTTGCCTCCCCCCTCCCCATGCCTGCCACTCCACCCTCTCCCACTTATCAGCCCTGTCATTCCCCTACACTGGGGCACAGAACCTTCACAGGGTCAAAGGCCTCTCCTCTCATTGATGACCAACTTGACCATCCTCTACTATACACATGCTGCCAGAACAATCAGTCCCACTATGTATAGTCCTGGGTTGGTGGTTGAGTCCCTGGGAGCTCTGAGGGCATTGGTCAGTCCATATTGTTGTTCATCCCAAGAGGCTGCAAACCCTTTAACTCCATTGGTTCCCTCTCTAACTCCTTCATTGGGGACCCTGCACTCAGTTCAATGGATACTGGCCTGGAACTTAAACATAGGTTATGCTGGTCTTGATACTCCCTAATATTACAAATTGGTGATCATCTTTGTGGCTGAATATCCATATTCAAACCTCATTGTCTATCTGACCCAACAGTCAGAAATGGAACTGTTAGAATTTACTATCCAGCCATAGTAAATATTCCTAGAAGGATCTTCTCGTAATTTGCTCAGGCCACATTCCCAATAGCAATTTCCAGAACAAAGGCCTATTTTCTCAAACATAAACACTTATTCCCTCCTGTTACTAGTCACCCAACTGACAGTGCCCCAGGCTTGAGGAACTTGTCTTTATTTATCTTGTATTTCTTTGCAGTTGTCCAGTGTTCACTGTCATCATGATATTGTTCAACAAAGGTTCCAGTCGCCAGGTAGGAGGTTTTGCTCTGTCCACCATAGCATGGATTCTTTGCATCACCTCCATGGGCCTCCCACAGTGGCGAGTGTTGTACTCAACGGAAACTGTGATCTCTTACCCTAGTGTGGCCTTTGTTGGAGTGTGGAAAACCTGCATCTACCACCATGACAACTTCAGCAATATTAGAATGTGTTATCACTACAGCTACCATGACACCTTCATTCCTTTGGATATTCGTGTTTCTCAGCACCTGATGTTGACTACCAGCATTTTCTGGCTGGTTGGAAAAATGGCCACTGTTTATGCTCTTAGAAATGTGTACACGGGAAGACAAGAGAAGAGTGTCACCTACAATGCCTTTGGCCTTTCAGCAATTCTGAACATCATTGCCAGTAGCTTTGTCTTCCTTGCTGTCTTGTGCAATTATTTCTCCATCATAAACAAGGAGGGGATTACTTTTCCACCATCTTTCCATATGCCCCTTCACCCATATATTCAGCAGGTTGGCATTGCCATGGTAGTGGCATTTCTAGCAGCCATCCTGTTCTTGTGTAGTGGTGTGATTTTCATCTCTTACACATTTCCCTTAAACATACAAGTCCTTCCTAATATTTGAAAGTGAATGTCCATCACCTTGAAAAAATCCAAAACTTCATGTTTTTTACAGCAAGAATTTTTGAGATGTGTATCTCAAAAGCAAGGACTCAACAATGCCCAAGTGGCTTGCCTGTGACAGAAAATGGCCAAATGCCTCTTTATTATCTTTTCTGTCTCATTTGTTTTATTACTTCAGTGGTCGGATTATGGACTTACATTAAAATAAACTTACCAACTTGTCAATTGATTTTATGAAATTTAAGTTTTAATTGATGTCAGTGAAGGAAAATAATTAATAAACCTAGTAAATATGAAAATGAATGTCAGATCACATTAATCTTTCATATCGCCCTCTGATTTCAAGTCTAAAACCAAAAGCTGACATATTTACCATTGTCATAATAAGAGCATTTCTGCCATATGAAGTTTCCCAAATCTATTCAAGTTGGCAGATCAGTGTTAAAAACCTCCCCTGGATATTATGAAACTCAAGAGTCTGAATATGTCTATATTTCCTTTAATAAGCAATCATTTCCCATCTATGTGTCTGACCAGACCTTGAGACTATCGTACAAAACCTTTTGACTTATGCTAACAGGCCACTAGGTACCACTAGCTGAAAACCAAGAATATCACCTGATAACATATGAAATCTATAGCAGAGATTTCCCTACTTTGTTGTAATTCAAATACCTAATAGTCACACCAGTGCATTGAAAGATGCCTTGGATTATGACTTCATTTTGTTCCTTAACCATAAAAGCTTCATGAGTAGCTATTAAAACTTTATATATGATAAACAAATATCCTTTCACTTATTCATTCATTGTTATACATTGTTGCCCCATTTCTCTCCTAAATAGGGATATTATGTTTAAAGTTCAGGCCCATTTAAGTCCTGTTGATAATCCAGTGATTCTTATGACATTCTTATCCTTCAGTGCTCTATCCTGTGATGGTCTAGAGTCAACTGGATCCTCAGACATCACCCCATAGTCTGTGTATAGACCCATACATCATCCAAAAAAATTCTTCCTAAATTCTAGAATTCTTCCATTCCTGAGCACTCATTAACAGCTATTTCTGTCACAATTACTCATAAGGACCCTAATCAGTTTCCCTGACATCCCCAATATCCTTAAGCTCTCAGGGAATTAAAAGACTAATGATGAAGCCTGATGGGGTGACATTGGCTGCGTTGTTGGGACTGAGAAGCTCTAAGGAGCCCATTGTGACTGGAGTTGGACTTCCATGTCTCTGCTTGCTGTTGTGTCTCCTCCTCAGTGGACCCCACATTTAAAGGATGACCTCTAAGAAGAAAATGCTGCTGAAGGTCATCATCTTGGGAGATTATGGTATTGGAAAGACACATCTCATGAACTAGTATGTGAATAAGCTCAGTAGCCAGTACAAAACCACATACTTTCTCACCAAGGAGGTGATGGTGGAGTACAGAATTATTACCATGCAGATCTGGGACACAGCTGGTCAAAAACAGTTCCAGTTTCTTGGTGTGGCCTTCTACAGAGTTTCAGATTGCTCTCCATTCTGGTGTTTGTTGTGACTGCCCCCAACACATTCACAACCCTTGACAGCTAGAGACACAAGCTTCTTATTCAGGCCAGCCTCTGGGATCCCAAGAACTTCCTTTTTGTTGTGTTGGAAAACAAGATTGGCTTCAGAGACAAGGCGAGTGGCCACAAAGAGGGTAAAGGCTTGGTGCTACAAAAACAACATTCAGTACTTCAAGACCAGTGCCAACGAGTCTATCAGTGTGGAGCAGGCCTTTCAGACAATTGCTCAGAATACCCTTAAGCAGGAATCAGAAGTGGAGCTATATAATGAATTCCCTGAACCCTTCAAGCTGGACAAGAATTACCCTGCCAAGGCCTCTGAAGAGCTGAAGTTGTTGAAGGGGCAATGAGCACAGAGCATAAAGTTCTTTACAGACCAAGAACACACACCTAGGCCTTCAATATACAACCCTCCTCCTCCAAACAGAACATCATCTGCCAAAAGAAACTCTTCCAAACACACACACACACACACACACACACACACACACACACACACACAGA
>JADRCC010149840.1:0-10892 GCA_019843855.1 Hylomyscus alleni
GAAGGTTTGATAGAACTCTGCACTAAACCCATCTGGTCCTGGGCTCTTTTTGGTTGGGAGACTATTAATGACAATAAATGGTGCTGGCTCAACTGGTGGTTAGCATGTAGAAGAATGCAAATAGATCCATTCCTATCTCATTGTACAAAGCTCAAGTCCAAGTAGATCAAGGGCCTCCACATAAAACCAGATACACTTAAACTAATTGAAAAGAAGGTAGGAAAGAGCCTTGAGCACATAAGCACAGGAGAAAGTTTCTTAAACAGAACACCAATAGATTATGCTCTAAGATCAAGAATTGACAAATGGGACGTCATAAAATTGCAAAGCTTCTGTAAGGCAAAAGACACTGTCAACCAACAAATTGGGAAAAGATATTTACCAATCCTATATCTGATAGAGAATTAATATCCAATATATACAAAGAACTCAATAAGTTAGACTCCAAAGAAACAAATAACACGATTAAAAAATGGGGTACACAGTTAAACAAAGAATTCTCAATGATAAATACCAAATGGCTGAGAAATACCTAAAGAAATGTTCAACATCCTTAGTCATCAAGGAAATGCAAATCAAAACAACTCTGAGATTCCGCCTCACACTAGTCAGATTGCCTAGGATACAAAACTAAGGTGACAGCAGATGCTGGTGAGGTTGAGGAGAAAGAGGAACACTACTTCACTGCTGGAGGGATTGCAAGCTGGTACAACCACTCTGGAAATCAGTTTACTGGTTCCTCTGGAAATTGGACATAGTATTACCTGCAGACCCAGCTATACCACTCCTGGGCATATATCCAGAAGATGTTCCAACATGTAATAAGGGCACATGCTCCACCATGTTCATAGCAGCTTTATTTATAATACCCAGAAACTGGAAACAACCCAGATATCCCTCAACAGAATAATGGATGCAGAAAATATGGTACATCTACACAATGGAATACTACTCAGCTATTAAAAACAATGAATTTATGAAATTCTTAGGGAAATGGATGGATCTGGAGAATATCATCCTGAGTGAGGTAACCCAATCACAAAAGAACACATATGGCATGCACTCTCTGATAAGTGGATACTAGCCCAGAAGTTCGGGATACAGGAAGAACAACCCACAAACCACAAGAAACAAGAAACTCAAGAAGAAGAAAGACCAAATAGTGGATACTTTTTGTGGATACTTCTTTGCTTCTTTTTTTTTTTTTTTTTTTTTTTTTTTTTGTTTTGTTTTGTTTTTCGAGACAGGGTTTCTCTGTATAGCCCTGGCTGTCCTGGAACTTACTCTGTAGACCAGGATGGCCTCAAACTCAGAAATCTGCCTGCCTCTGCCTCCCAAGTGCTGGGATTAAAGGCGTGTGCCACCACTACCTGGCACTTCATTGCTTCTTAAAAGGGTGAACAAAATACCCATGGAAGGAGTTGCAGAGACTCCTTCTAACTATGACTTCTAACTATGGAGCAGAGACTGAAGGAAGGACAATCCAGAGACTGCTCTACCTGGGAATCCTTCCCATATTCAAATCCAGACCCTATTGTGGATGCCAGCAAGCACTGGCTGGCAGGAGCCTGAGATAGCTGTCTCCTGAGAGGCTCTGATAGTGCCCAACTAATATAAAAGTAGAAGGCTCACAGTCATCCATTGAACTGAGTACAGGGTCCCTAATGAAGGAGTTAGAGAAAAGACCCAAGGAGCTGAAGGGTTTGTAGCCCCTTAGGAAGAACATCAATATGAACTAGCTAGTACCCTCAGAGCTCCCATGGTCTGAACCACCAACCAGAGAGTACACATGGTGGGACTAATGACTCCAGCCACATATGTATAGCAGAGGTTGGCCAAGTTGATCAACAATGGGAGGAGAGGCCCTTGGCCCTGTGAAGATTCTATGCCCCAGTGTAGGGGAATGCCAGGGCCAGGAAGCAGGAGAGGGTGGGGTGATAAGCAAGGGGAGTGGGAAGAGAACAGGGGTTTGATTTTGTTTTTTATTTAATTTAATTTTATTTTTTCCTTTTTTTTCAGAGGCGAAAGTGGGAAAGGAGATATCATATGACATGTAAATAAAGAAAATATCTAATAAAAAATTTTTAAAAAGACAAAAATGGACAAACCTGATGCTCATCTAGATCCATGTCAACTCTCTTTCTCCATTTGAAAGAATTCCTATTGATTTTCCTGTATAGAGGAAAATTTCTTATCATAGTTTCAAAATAACCAGCTAAGTGCTATAAAGCTTTACTTTACTGAAAAATTATGTTTGCTATGTAGTCTTAATTCATTTAATTTTAAATATATTTTAGAGTTTCTTGGAAGTAACCTCTAGTTACATAACTTCCAACCCTCTAACTTTTCATATGGCCCCAATTCCCTTTCAAATTCATGACTTCTTTACTTATATGTAATCATATATATATTCATATTAATAAACATATATAAATAAATAATAAATATATAATGCATATATATTATAATAATTATGTATGTATCTTGCTAATTTCATATCGTGTTGCTCATATGTGTATTTATTTAGGCCTGACCACTTGGGATTGGATAATTTACTAAAGGGCTTATTGGAGTTTACTTAGTCTTCCTCTCTCAGCAGCCATTAATTGCTTACATCTAGGTTGAGAATTGGGAGATTATCTCCCAATACTGGAATGTAAACTGGTCATTTTCATTCAACTGGTTATTGTTCAAGCAAGATATATTGTTGAGATTTCCTGAGTGTAACTTTCCTATCATATATAGAAAACACTCTCTTCAAACAGACAGCATAGCCCTCTTTTAGAATTATTCTAATCCTTCTGTGATGCTTTTGAGATTTAGTTACAGATGCTGTATTATAGTTGTAGCAATAGGGCCTAGACACTCCTGGACAATTACTCTTTGAAGTGTGATTAGGTGTAAATGTTTATAATTGTATCCATCTACTTCAGCTTAGCCTGTTTCTTATTTAGATTGCTGAGGTTAGGGTGATCCCATAAAAAGTGATGGTTGTGTCTAGCCCCAACCTAGATAGTTCTGAAAAAGAATCCAAAATGCTTTGCCTGAAAGCCTAACTTTTATTAATATGGTATCTTTTGTCTTTTAAACTTCAGAGTTGAATAATAGCCAAACACAAATATTTTTAAAATCTATATTTTATCCATTATTTATTTAAGATTTAAATTTGCCTTTCAGGAGTCTTATGAAATATCACATATTCAGGAACCCTAATTTTCATATATACCTTCTAAATGAGCAGTTTTGTTCATCTTAACACACTACATAATAATGGTCATGTTTTTCATTTAATTTTATTAATATTTTGCAATTTTGAAATCCTTTGAGATTTGAAATATAATCCTTATATACATAAAAGGTTAGTATTGTTGGAAGCTAAAATAGTCTGTTTTTTATTTGTTTGTTTTGTTTTGTTTTTATGATTGTCTTTTTACATTGAATCTGATCCATCTAAATCAAAACAAAAAGACAGAAGTTTATGTAAGTTTGGATTGAGTGGTATTTTCACAGTGATCTTCCCTTGCCTAGAAATTTCTTGAGGCTAGGGAATAACCAGAACCTAATGTCAAATTCAAATAATTCTTTAATGATTCCCAATCTGTCTCCATCACACAAGTTATGGGTTTGGCACTGAGATGTCATTAAACCAACTTAGTAAATGGTTCTCTACAACCTAAATTTCCAAGAAAAATAGATGAAGAAAGAAAAAAAATACATATCTATATGACTATCCAAAACCTAGAATCAAATGTATCTTGAAGGCATTGCCACTAACAAAAAACTACCATCATTACCATCATTACAAGATACAATCTCTGCTACTAACTCATCAACTAACACAAACTCCGAGTATCATGTATTCCCAAGGCATCAATGATTCCTGGACTCAAAAAGGGAAGATCAGGAAGTTCAATGCAAAAAGGGCAAGTCACTACCAAAGTAGTCATAACCTTGGATGTTCTCTGAAGATGGCAGTGGGACATCAAAAGAGAGAAGAGCAGGGCTGCTTCGGCATTCCTTCAATGTCACTAACACTTATCAGTACTGTTCTTGAGGTTCCTATAAACTGTCAAATTTTTCACAAGTTTGATGTTCTAATTAGCTTTTCATTTGTGATTCTAGAATTAGGTAGCATATTGTCCTAGAGAATAAATCTAATTTCTTTAGCTGAGGATGTTGACTTCATAATCAGAAAATAAAACAAAGCATAAAGGAAAGGATAAAAACATTGTTGATGATTTTTACTTTGTTTATGAAAAATGGCCAGTTTCAGAGATCACGTGTATTACCTGGCATATAGCACAAGTAGCTTTTTGCTTTGGTTTAGTCTTTTGAGGCCTAGTGCAAGATGCAAGTCAATATCATGGCTTTCCATATATTTTACATAGCGCATTATAAAAATTGTCACATTTGTATTTGTGTATATAAATGCTCACTGTAGCATTGTTTTGAAAGAAAACAGAAATATCTATCAATATAATTTGACATGTGTCACTATTTTCTATGTCCCTGGAAGCATCAATAAGCAAAATTCAAAATGTTTAAATTGAATCTTAAATGACACGTAACATTATCAGTTTTTGCTAGTCTATAGTTACTTGATCAGACAATAATTTAAAAATTATATTAGTGGGACTGGCAAGATGGTTTAATGGGTAAAGTTGCCTGTTACTAGAAAGACCACAGCAGTCATCATAAAGTAATAAGGGACAGTTTCTTCTGGAGCCATTTAGAGTAACTATGGCCAGGAATCCTAAATTTAGGATATTCCATACCCCAGTGTAGGAGTTTCAAGAGGTTTTTACAGCTTTTCAGAGCAGAGAAAGTCATAAATCAAGGCAGTTTTAAAATGCATTGGAGGATACATCAGAAAGGCAGGTACATCAAGATGTGGGGAGATTTTTTATATACTCAAGATGCTATCTGATGACATTATAGCTTTTAGATTGGCAGAACTAGTTGACTGTTAATTGAATAGATTCTGAAAGATTTTTATCTATCATCAGAAGATGTTAGTCCCAACATGGGGGAGGGGGAGGGTGGGGAGGAACAGCTATTCTCAAGGACCAGAATACAGGCCAAGATAATTAGCCTCTAGACCTGCAACAGGACAACCACTCCACAACACTGAGAATTTTATCAGTCAATCAATCTCTTCACACACAGATGTCTTTCAGAGGTTTACCTTCACAGCCAGATGCAGCTTTTTTTCAGTAGTTTTCCTTCATGTCACACAAGCCTGAAATGTGAGATGATCTCTGGAACTAACATAAATGTGGATAGAAATAACAGATTTACAAAATAAGTCTCTAAACTCAACAGGTTTGCCATGCAACACACTCTTTCATACACATCAAACACTTAGACGACAATAATATATATTTTAAATATAAATGATAAAATATTGGTGAGAGAATAAAAATGATAATAGTATAACAGTGTGTTCTGTTGTATGATGTTTAACAAATTATAAAGTATATACTTAACCAATGTATACATATTAAGCACAGTATGTAGGAAAATATTATTAGGAATAAATATTAATTTTTTTCTATTTCCTATATCATACCAAAGAGAATACTTAAATGAAATAGTGACATTATAATAACCTTAACCTACAACAACCAGCTAATACAATTCCAAATCTTATAGACATCTGGATACACTCAGTGCAAGGTCTCAAACATACAGACTGACTTACATAGGGCTTCAGATTGGCCAGATGATTCTACTTTATCTTGCAATTCAATTATTTGTTTTAAAGTCTTGTAATTAGCTTGTTTATTCAATCCTACAAAATGAAACAGTGTAATGGTGAGAGACAGTAAAAATATGATAAAATATATTATAGGAAATGTTCAAAGAAAAGATAAATTTTAAAAAGGTTTAACTCATAGCTATAGTTGTGTTTTGATAAAGGAAGGACTGCATAATGAAAATCACTTGTCAGATTTCAGTAAATACTTGTAAAACCTATTATTTTAATAAATACTGAATACTTCTACCAAATATATTATGAAGTATCATTTTATTGTTTTAAATTTTAGTGACCTCACTGATCATGAAATAATACTAGCATAAATATATTCTTATGAATGATATACACAAAATAAATAACTCCATAATGAAAAGCATTATTATATATTGCTTTACTCCATTCCCAAACTCTCTTTTTTTAGATATTTTCTTTATTTACATGTCCTATGATTTCTCCTTTCCCAGTTTCACCTCCAAAAAACAAACAAATGAACAAACAAAAACAACAAGAACAAACCCCTGTTGCCTCCCCCCTCCCCATGCCTGCCACCCCACCCTCTACCACTTATTAACCCTGTCATTCCCCTACACGGGGGCACAGAACCTCAAAGGGCCAAGGGCCTCTCCTCCCCTTGATGACCGACTTTGCAATCCTCTACTATACACATGCTGCCAGAACAATCAGTCCCACCATGTATAGTCCTTAGTTGGTGGTTTAGTCCCTGGGAGCTCTGAGGGCATTGGTCAGTCCATATTGTTGTTTGTCCCAAGAGGCTGCAAACCCTTTAACTCCATTGGTTCCCTCTCTAACTCCTTCACTGGGGACCCTGTACTCAGTTCAATGGATGGCTGTGAGCCTCTACTTCTGTATTAGTCAGGTACTGTCAGAGCCTCTCAGGAGACAGCTATATCAGGCTGGAGTGCCCTTCCTTCTGTCTCTGCTCCATAGTTAGTCTCTGCAACTCCTGTGTGAGTATTTTGTTCCCCTTTTTAAGAAGGAATGAAATGTCCACATTTTGGTCTTCCTTCTTCTTGAGTTTCTTGTGGTTTGTCAATTGTACTTTGTTTATTCCAATCTTCTGGGCTAATAACTGCTTATCGGAGAGTGCATACCATGTGTGTTTTTTTGTGATTGGGTTTCCTCACTCAGTATGATATTCTCCCGATCCATCTATTTCCCTAAGAATTTCATAAATTCATTGTTTTTAATAGCTGAGTAGTACCAAACTCTCTGAATGATAGTAATATGTAAAACTTCACTTGCATTTAACAACTTCCTAAGTGACATTAGAAAAGTTTAATTTGTGAAGGAACTATGTATCATTGAAAGCATAAACAAAATTGGCAACTAATTAGTGTTACTTGGTAAAATAAATGCTCAAGTTCTTAGATTATTGAAGTTAAAAGAATACATTTTTCCTGGGGAATGGAGCAGAGGCTTCAGGATAAACAATTCTAGATTTTGTAGACTACTTTCCTTATAGCATATATTCTGTAACAATTCTATTCCATTGAAAATTCTATTCTAAAGAAAAGCTTATTAAAACTCAGTAATAAGCTGGGCAGTGTGGGGCACCCCATAATTCCAGCACTTGGGAGGCAGAGGCATGTGGATTTCTGAATTCGAGGCCAACCTACTCTACAGAGTGAGTTCCAGGACAGCCAGGGATATACAGAGAAACCCTGTATCAAAAAACCAACCTACCAAACAAACAAACACACAAACAAAAACCCTCAGTAATAAAGAGGGTTTGTTAAGACTGAAGAAGTAAATAACTCATAATTCTTATGAAGTCTCTGATGCCTAATAGATTCACAATGCCCCCAACTCCTAAAGGGTTTATGAGTAGCAAAGACCTTTGAGAGTAGGAGATTTTGTGATATAATGAGTTGTAACCAAGGCTTGCAGAGATCCTTGGGTCCTGCTTTGATTAGTTGTCACTCATACTGGTATGCAATTTCAATGATTCCGCTAACTTCAAGTCCTCTGAAACTCTGTAAGTATACTTTTCCTTTAGTAAGTAATTAAAATACACTTATCAGTTCACCAAGATGAACTCTGATGACAAAATTACTTTGGTTGTCTCTCTATCTGCAGTGATTAGAAGTTTGTTCATTTCTCCCCAAGGTCAATGTCACATCACAGAAAAACATAGCTAGTACCATCTTAATAAAAGTACATGTGATTACCCACAGGAGACTCCCAACAAGATCAGGTTGTTAACGTTATATCATAGGATAGAGTAGATAGGATCATTGAAATGTCACCTGATACTTTGGTTACTCCCTCCCTCTTGCATGTCCTCTCCTACATGTAGATAATTTTGTCCCTTCAGTAAGTTGTCTAAGGAGGTGAGAGCATGGATAGGGAGGGAAAACAACTATGGGAAAGTCATTATCATCCATGGTGAGGTCACTATTTTAATGATGCAGCTGTGTGTGACCTATTATGTTAATATAGGAGACCCTTCACTCATCTATATAAAAATCTATGAAAGCCACCCATTCATCAAGCTACATTTGGACAGAATTGTTCCTTTGGTTCATTACTGATATACTACCTGGAATGGATATGTTATTCCTAAGCAAAAATTTATTCCCCATCAAAGTGTTTGAATCATCTGAATCAAGTAAAGTGACAAGATATTCTTGAAGCTATTATTTAGCCTGACAAGGAATATAAGCTATGATAATTTCAAACCAAACATTTCTTTCCTATATAGAGCACAATTATCAAGAAATCAAGAACGTGGCAGGTTTCAAAGGTCCCAGCAATAACGTTTTATTTTTTATTATACAATCACAACAGTACCATTTTCTGATATAAGGGGATATAGTTGTTACAGGGATGCCAGGTCTTCCTTGAAGTCTTCAAGGTGATAGTCAATGTTCACTGCTTTAGAACAGAGTGAACTTTCACTATAATGCACTTAGTATCACTATCCCATGAAAGATAATTGTCATTTCTGACCCAGCTGGTCATTAGATTGGATACTAGCAATAAAGAGTATCTAATATGACACTTAACATAATGTTCCTATTACTTTGTACAAGGGATATCCACACATAAGTTACTATGCAATCCACTGGGCCTACCTTTATTTTCATTTCCATAACATTTAATGGATTTTTAACTAAAATATTGTTGTAATAAATATTTAATCTCAATCAGAGGTTTCTACCCCACCTTTGATCATTCAGTTTGCAGATAAAAGACATACAATTGTTACATTTAATTAACAATTAAATAACTTTTAATTGGCTCTAAAGTTAGGCAGATATCTACCCTCTAAATTATTAGAATCTACTGTCCCATCAATAACTCTGAGTTATAACTTGCTATGTTCCATCTTGGCAGCTCTTAACTCCATAGCCCTCATAGCCATGATTTTATGAGTAACCTACCCCCTGTTGTCTTCCCTCCCCATCTTCTTTCTCTTTCTTCCTCATGGTCTTCTGCTTCAGACCCCAAGCCTGGGAACTAAAACTTCACCTATCTCTATTCTGCCCTGCTGTAAGCATCTTTATTTAACCAAGTTTTAACCTAAGAATCAAGGTTTCATAAAATCACTTGGTGTATGTAGGGATCTTATCATCCCTGATTGGCAATCAGGCTCTGAGGTCCAATATTAATAATTGCAATACATAGCAAAAGACCTAACCTCTTACCAGACACTATGAAAGCCAGATGTCATACAGACCCTAAAAGAACACAAATGCCAGCCCAGGCTACTATACCCAGAAAAACTCTCAATTACCATAGATGGAGAAAACAAGATAGTCCATGACAAAAGCAAACTTACACAATATCTCTCCACAAATCCAGCTCTACAAAGGATAATAGATGGAAAACATCAACATAAGGAGTGAAACTAGACCCTAGAAGAAGCAAGAAAGTAATCTTTTAACAAATCCACACGAATCAAATTCCACCTCTTACAACAAAAACAACAGGAAGTGATAATTACCTTTTCTTAATATCTTAATATGAAAATTAATATTACCAACCTATCCTAAGCAATTGAAATCCAAAAATATGAGGAAATAGAAATTTGTTGACTGTCATCCAATGGTCTCTCTAATTTGGTAATTGGAGAAATAGGTCCAATATTGTACAATCCATATATACTTTCAGCTTGTGACAGTGTCTTGCAGTGTACAACTTAAGGGTCTTGAAATATTGTTTCTCCTATCTCAGCCTCTCTATTAGTAGTATTGTTTATTTCATGTTTTTACACTATACTATGGTTTTCAGAACAGCTTATATGTTTCAAAAGTATTTATATACCCAAGGGAAACATAGACAATTAACTTGGGAGGTGGCTTGTAGGAAAGAGAACAACAAAGAGTGAGACTGAATGCTTTGCTTGACATTTGTAGCTCTTGTATGAAGTTGAAGAAGAGGACTTTATAAGTTACTCTTTCTTTGAGATGAATGCTTTTCCAAATTATCACAGCTAATGAACCAGATTCTTACCCACACCTAATGTTTGTGCCACCCTCCAAGTAGAAAAAAAAAAAAAAAAAAAAAAAAAAAAAAAAAAAAAAAAAAAAAAAGACTGAGAATAAAGTCACTCACTCAAGTCAAATAGTTTTGACCATAGCAGGAAGTCTGTATCCAAAAATCGTGCCTACAATTCATTCCTTGGTGCAGCAGAACTGTCAACTCTCAGCTTAGCTACAATGGAGGTAAAATCCTTAGGTGGTTTGAGGGTCATTGAAAACAGCCTTATTACAATGAAATCCAATGTCTAAAAATTGTTCTTATTTTGGACTTGTACTACAATAAGAGCCAAGATTTTAAACTCTACTAAATCCAAAGAAACAAACAAAGACTTTATATATTTATGATAATGTTAGTAGTGATATATTATTTTGAAATATACAGTTAATATGTTTGGAGTTATTTAAAATTTATACTGAGAAAAACGTATGTATTTTCAGTATTGCTGTAGACAAGCATCTACATAAGACTATTAAATGGATTGTTGTTTTATATCAAACAACTTTTATAATACTCATTTTATTGTTATAATATTTTATAAATTTTAAGGAATATGACAAAAAAGATATTATACATATTGAAGAGGGGGTCTCTGGGAGGAGTTGGGTTACAAAAAGGAAACAAGAATGTG
>JADRCC010149844.1:0-15887 GCA_019843855.1 Hylomyscus alleni
ACTGTATATAGAAGTTGGACCTGACATCAATCCATCTTTTCTTACTTTTTTTCCTGTCTGTCTGCCTGTCTTTTTTTTTAACTTATTTTTTAAAGTGTTTGTCTGTGTAGCTCTGACTGTCCTAGAACACTTTCTGTAGACAATGCTGACCTGAAACTCAAGATAGTGTACTGCCTCTGACATCTGAGTGCTGGGATTAAAGGCATGAACTAACTTCCTAGGCCTTAGATATGACAACTTTCAAGGCACACATGTGTCCAGTGAATTAAATGAATCTCAAGAGAGTATAGTAGTCCTCTGGATAAGTGAAGGCTATTCTGTACATTTTACAAAAATATAACTAAAGGCATATGGAACTCAAGATTTCCCTCAAGAACAAACTGGTAACTTGCAGTTTGGATCTCTTTGTCTTTTCCATCCAGGATCTCCAGCTACACGCAAAGGAATAGGAAGAAACATGGGCCCATCATATCTAAGTAGATAAAATTTAACTAATCTCTCTTGTATAAAGAATAAGCCACCTACAATGCATTTATATTAATAGTATGTCTTGACCAGTTACTCTAAAGATGGGGAATGCTCTACTTCCTTCACAGTGTAGTATTTAGAACATTTGAGAACAACTTAAGGGCATTTGGAAACAACATTGTGAACTGATTGTAAAACACATTGCTTTTTGTGATCTTACCTCAAAAGTCATGCAGCTCCTTTTCCTTGAATCCTATTTGTTTCAAATGAGAGAAGCTGTTTGTTAGTCAGAATATGTATTCCTGCATAAACATTATGATCAAGGAAGTAACTTGGGGAGGAAAGGGTTCGGTCAGCTTACTCTTCCACATTGCTATTCATAACCGAAGGAAGTCAGCACTGGAATTCACACAGGGCAGGAACTTGGAGGCAGGAGCTGAGGCAGAGGTCATGGAGGAATGCTACTTACTGGCTTGCATCCCCTGGCTTGCTCAGCCTGCTTTCTTATAGAACAGAGGAGTAGCAGCCCAGGGATGGTTCGCAAATCATGTCCCACAATGAGCCCTTTCACCTTGATTACTAATTGAGAAAATGCATTACAGCTGGATATCATAGAGGCATTTTCTCAAGGGAGGCTCATTTTTCTGTGATAACACCAACTTGTGTCAAGTTCACACACACACACACACACACACACACACAAACCCAGCCAGTACAAGCTCATATTTCAAAGAAGGGGATGTAGGTCTAAGAATTTAAAGACATGATTTTTATGTATGCTCTTTTTAGATATATGTGTTTTTATTTTATATGTGGTTTGCCAGCATGTATATCTGTACAACATACACATGTCATGTACCTATGGACACCAGAAAATGGTGACAGATTACTTTCAACTGTGGCTATACATGGCTATGTGCCACCATATGGGTGCTGGTATCTTAACCCAAGTACTCTGAAAATGTAATACATTATCTTAACCACTGAGCTGTCTCTCCAGCTTCTGCATGCATGTTTTAAAATTACTTATTAAATTATTCTTTCAAAATTACTTCCATCTTCAAGATTTTTACTCTATTTTCCTGTCTCAGTTTTTTACAAAGCACTTATTATAACCTAACATACTATGTATGTTGTATATACATATAGGTGTGTGTAGGTCCACACAAGAACACAAACATAAACATCTTTGTCTAATCTAAGCTCTGTGACAATAGAGATTTTTGTTATAGTACCTACACAGTGTGGTGCATGAGTGTTCAGAGATAATCTGTTGAATGAATGAATAATTGTTCCACATTAATGTATATTATCTCAATGCTATGCTAGTGTTTTAGTATTTGCACATTTTTAATTGATAGTGGGTTTTGTAGTGCTGCCAGCAAAAAATGGAGAACAAATTAGGGAAATTTGATCTAAATAACCCAATCATGAACTTGGATAATTAAAGTAATAACTTTCTTTCCTATTAAGTTGGGAATTATTTACTTAATGCTCCAATAAGTACTTCAGCCCTTATTAATTCATATTCGCATCATCCAATTATTTCTAAAATTTAATTGAGTTGGCCTCCAGTATAGAAAACAAAGCAGAACAACATAGTAAACTAAGCATGCATCCTCACCTATAACCAGAGAAATAAACACATTTACAAACATTCTAAATATGTAAAACAAAGGAAGACTTGTTGGCCATGTTGCTCATTGTTTACTTGAAGCAATATAAGTTATACTCCAAAAGATTAATGCAAAATGCCCTTCAAAATTGAGAAATGTGGTGTCAGAAAAGTCAATAGAATGGCTTGTCAAAGGTTATTTCCTGTCATTTCAATCAGTGTCATGCTGTTACAAGCATCACACAAATAGCAACTTAGTTGTCCAGTCCTGCATGTTTTAACTTGACCAAGGTAGAACAAATGCATTTTCCATTATTGCACCGACAGGCATAGATTGAAGAGAATGTGACAAATTTAGGCAAGTAGGCAGATCTATAAAATGATTAACACTAGATACACATGTAGATGAGTACATCTGGCTTTAATAAGTTTCTGACACTTCTTAAGTATAAACATGTAACAAAGAATCTTACCTCTGCAAGCCTATTTCTCTGTGAAAAATCATAATCCCTCCTGTTAGTACTCTTTGGAGATTAGACAAATATGCATAAAACCTGTTTGTGAACAGTCTAGCAAATCTTAAGACATGATACTTGCCATTGTCATTGGTAGGTAGGGAGTTCAAGAATAAAACACAATACTTTTTTTCCAAGATATTCAGAAATAAAGAAAATTTGTTTTGATAATTTACGTATTCTATAAATTCCCACCCTCCTTTTCTTGCATCACAAAGAAGCTGCTGGAATTTAAATAAATACTGATGTAAATCTAAGATCTAGCCCTCTCCAATGTAATGTTATTGGCACAACCTTTGTTTGCTGCTACTTTGTATCAAGGACAGGTATAAATCTGGGAAAATACAGGTCCTTACTATTATGCCCTGACCAAGGATATAAGTATCATTCTGTAGATATTCTCAAATTTGTTTTTTTTTCTCATCATTATAACCACAGGTGCAATATGGATTGTTTCACTGAAAGAAAACTATAGCTGTAGCCTCCTGTGAATCGTTAATGCTCTTTATAGTGTATGAGAATATGTATAGTCATGGCATTTAAATCTCCCTCAAGTCATTTCTTTGTCTGCTTTGGCGTGCTCTGTGCTGACATTTTCCAGCTGCATACTAATGAGCTGAGTGATGAGGAAAGAAGCTTGCCCAGAAAAGACATAATTGCTCAACTCCACAGCTCTGACGCTAAAGCTGGAATTGATTACCTCTGGCTAATCCATCCTTCCCTCCTTGCATGACTAAGTTTTGACACTGAACATGTACCTGCATTTAGTTAATTCTATCCCTTTTTTAATATATATATATATATATATATATATATATATATATATAAAGTTAAATCACCCTCTTGCTGTAAGAAAGCATTTCAGATTAATGTTCAAGTACAGAATGACATTTTATTCAATGTTTTCATTCTTACCCCTGCTCAAAATGTATGTGTCTGAGAATTACAGTTTTTGGATTCACAAATAGCTATCTCTATTTCCCTAGAGTATGCTCAGGTTTAAAAGAACCAGGCTTGACCAGAACAAGTCAGGGTTTTGGAGAATACAGGCTGAAAGATACATAGAGATCAAGGGCTATCAAAACACATATGAAGTATTTTAAGACTGAAAAACATGTCTGTGTTTTTTTTTCTTGAATGATAGTAAAGCCCACTTTCAATAGATTGTTAGTGTTTTCTGTCTAAAATATGAAATGTGTTCTTTTCTAACTAGTGTCCTTCCTTTGGTATTTATTAATTGCATTTCCTCTATAGCCATGGGCCACCAAATTCTCAAGTGTTCCCATTAGTAATGGCTGGCTGATATTAAAGCATGGGTAACCATGAGCTCAAGGTGAACCACAGACATTTATCATTTATTCATATTGTCTGTTTCTTAAAAAGAAAAAAATCTCTCTACTCTTTCTGCTTTCATCCAACAGTGATAGTTTCATGCATGCTTTATAAGGACTCTTCACAAGAAAATGTTCCATGAAAAATATTTCAACCACTCTATCAAATATACAAGGTGATTGAACTTCTGTAAATTGCTGTGTTTAATTGAAGAAATATGATCAGATTCTGATTACTGTATATCCTCATATGTTTTTGTCATGTTCAGCTTTCACATATCTGTAACAGTCATTTGCATGTTTTGGTCAGCATGAACCTTACTAAACAGATTATTTATCATTTCATGTGAGAAAGATTGATTTTGCAGCTGCATTACAATAGAAGTATGAAAATAAATTTCTCCAAAGAAACCTGTTTTCAAGGTTTAACTATATCTGTTTACTCCCTGTTTCTAGAAATGTTTTATTTTTCCTAAACTCAAATTATACACACAAGTCAGATGCAAAATAAAACTACCTTTTCAGCTTGAAACATTTTATATAGGCTTGAATTTCAGGCAGAACTGAAAGTCCGGGGATATAATCACTAAACCATTTGAAAGGGTAGGTTTTCCTACTCCTCCCTGACAAACAGAAGTAACACTTCACTGAGGACCAAAATAAATAAATAAATAAATGCAAGCAAGCTAGGAAAATTCAGTGGGGTATACATTTGCATAATGCATCTTTTAACAAGAGATTGAGTGAGGGCATACATGACAATGCTAGCATGATGTTTTCTCCTTCCTGTCAATTATCCTTGAGTCACCCTGTGGTTTAAGCTTTAGGTCAATAAAATGAATTTCAAAGCAGAAGCCTTCAGCACCATGGAGGAATTAACTCTGTGGGGTTTCTCGCAAAAAAAGCAATGAATTTTCCATCATTTTTTACCTCATGAAATATTTTCCAGTGTTTGTCTTTTTTCAAAAGTTTCATTTATTTGTATTTAATTCCATTTCTTGATCAAAATTCATTTCTCTAAACAATCATTTGTTTTTAACTGTAATAAGATGGAATTTAAATTGTAATTTTAAAAGTTAGTATTGAATCAAATATTCCAAAGAAACTGTTTGGAGTCAAACATACTTTTATATTTCATTCCAATTTCCTGTGTATTAAAATATGCTGTCTTCCCACACCTAGAGCAAAAGAGTTATCTTCACTTGGATAGAAATCAGACAATAAGATGACTGTTCAAATGTTGAGAGTAATCAGAAAACATCTTTCTTCACCAAATTTACTTTAAAAAAAAATCTTCCCACAAAAATATGTGTGAACTGCTAGCATTTTTCTTTTACTAGAATTGTTTATTTTCAATGCTTTTTAAACATTGTTTTACAATAGCTTTAGAGAGAAAGTGTGAAGAAGGTGAAGAAAGTTGCCTCTTTGTACTAAACAATATTGGTGTGGTGCATTTGTTATAATCTACAAACTCATATTTATAGTTTATGTACTAAAAATTAGCTCATTCATAACTTGTTAACCTGTACTCAGTACCCTCTCTAAGGTCTAGGATCCCTTCAGTAATGGAACATTCAATGTCATAGTAATGTTTTCTTCAACTTATCTACTTAGTAGTTTGTTCTGCTTCCTTTACTGTTGACCAGTTTGGAACCTATTTAAATGCAATAATCAGAGGTTGTATATAAACCCCTTACTTTGGATTTGTCTAATGTCTTCTGACTTAAACTAAGATTTGAGAAAATGTGCTATTTTTGTCATGTACCATAGATGTACATTATCAATATGACTGTCGGTTGATGTAAACTCTTTATCTCTACACTGAGCTAGTGTTTCTTAGGTTTCCCTTCTTTAAAGTTATTGTTTTTACCATTTTGATATGTTGTTATTTTGGGGAAGAGAATCAATATTTTCAACATGAACTTTAATTTTATTTTCTTATAATAATATATTTTAATTCTTCATCTTCTCCTAACTCCCCCCATATCTTTCCTACCTTCATACCCACCCAACTTCATTCTATCTGTTAAAAAAAATCCCCCAAAACAAAATGAAAAAGTTTAAACTAACAAATTCTCTCAACAATTCAAAAAATACCAAAACAGAACAAAACAAAGCAAAAACCCTGAAAACATATACACACTGTACTGAAGTATGGTTGATATACCCAATTATACTCTACAATGAAAATATATTTTACCTTTCCTAGAAGACATCATTTGCAAATATCTACTTGGTTAAGTTTGGGGCATTATTTCTACATTTCTTTCTCTCCACTGGGATTTTATCTGGCTATGAACCTGCACAGACTGTCACAGTATCTTTGAGTTCATCTTTGTTTGAACCCCCTTATACCTGGAAGATACTGTTTGCTTGGAGACATCCACAACCTCTGACTGTTACAATCTTTCAATCATCTCTTCTGAATAGATCTCTAAGCCTTGAACAGAGAGGAGAATTTGATGAAAAGAACCCTGTTAAGACTGAATGTTCCAAAGTCTCTCCCTTTCTGTCCATTATAAAGTTGTGGTTGTTATGTTAATTGATATCTACTGCAAGAAGAAGCTTCTCTGATATTGGCTGAGTAATGCATTGGTCTATGGGTAGAGCAGTAGGTCATTAGGAGTCATTTTATTGCTGTGTTCCTTTAGCAAAATAATAGAAATAGCTTTCCCCTACATCTTACCACCTAGTTGTCAGGTTTTGGCCACTTTAGTGTCAGGTACAGGTTCCATCTCATGGAGTGGAACTCAAATCCAATCAAAAAGTAGTTGGCTTTTCCTATCATATTTTTATCACTATTGTACTAGTATGTATTGCAGGTAAATCACATAAAGAATGAGAAATTATGTAAATGAGGCCATTATATCTATATAGAGTAGTTTGAGTTATGTTGCTCAATAGTTTCTCTTTTCAAAATTTGGTTATTTGTTCAACATCCATATTGACTTATGAATATTCAAATTATATTTAGATTTATACTATGTCAATTTACTACTGATTTTCTTTAATTATCCCTATTTGGGTTATTCAAAACCCTTTCACTTGGCTCCTATGTTCTTTGGGCATATCCAATTTTCTGTACTTACTTTTTCCTTTATTACTTGTCTTCTATTTGTCACTAGACAGTGATCTGGCTCTCCCTGCTTCTTTTCCCTAGGCAGGTCCTAAATGGAGGCATATCTCCAAGGAGTTCTAGATGCCAAATGTACACACTCCTAATGATATGGCATTGTTTCTTTTGTTTCTCAAACACAATAAGAAAAGTATGTGTGTATATAAATGAGGATATTCTTTGTGTTTGTGTGCATATAAATGTGGATATACTTTTGTGTGTATAAAAAATTTTCCATATATAACTACATGTATCGGCATTAGCTTGAATATGAATTCATAATGATATTGGCCTTCTCTGATCTAGCAAGAGGAAAATCAGTCTAGCACTTCTTTCTTCGCTACTTACCTGCAAACTCTTACTCAAAAAATTGAAAACTGTTTCCTATATAATCTATTGAATTTTTCATCATCATTATACACATACAGTGATATTGAATTTTTTTACTTATTCTTTGAAATTTTCAAACATGTATACAATATACTTTGATCATATTCACCATATAAATTGAAAAACATTTACTTCCAGATATTCTCATGCTCCCCAGTGTTAGTTATTGTCATCTTGACACAAACTGGAGACACTAGAGGAATAGTTTACATTAGTATGGCCTGTGGACAGATCGGTGGGTCATTGTATTGATTGATGATTAGTGTGAGAGAGCTAAGTCTATTGTAAAATTTACCACCCTAGAAAAGTAGTATTGGGTTGTACATAAAACCTGCTTGAGTATGAGCAATAAAACATGTCAGTAAACATTATTTTGCCTTGGTCTCTGCTTCTGTTTCTGCCTCCAGGTTGCTGCATTGAGTTCCTCCTTGGCTTCCCTTCATGATGGACCAGCAAGATAAATTAATTCCCTCCTTCCCCAAGATACTTTTGGTCAATGTTTTACCGCAGCAATAGAAAACAAACCAAAATAATATCTAACTTATATCTTCTTCTTTGAATATTGTAGACATGGTAGTAAAATTAATTTACATACATCATTCTGAATAGCATACTCAGAAGTGTATACTAGTTTTCATTGTTATGAATTTTTCTTTTGTATTCTTTGAAAAATTTATATTTACATACTGATCTCCATCTTCCAGGAGGTATAAGAATATATAATCATATACATTCCCCATGTTCTTTCTCTAATTTTATCTATATCTCCACTAATACCTACTCTACCTAACCTTATGTGTCTTTCAATAAGCCAGTAATTCTAATCAGTGCATTGATGGGGCTATTCACTATAGCATAGGAAATATACCAGTAGGTATATCTTCAGGTAAAATAATCATACCTTTCATATCAGATTTCAGTTGTAGTACCTCCTTAGTAAGGGGTGGTTCCTAGAGATCATCTCCTTTATCTATGTTAGAAATTTTTGTCACTGTATTGATGTGATGTAAATCATTTCATCTATCCATGTTGGAACTGTCACTCTATTAATGAGATATAGATCTGTAGATAACCCCAACTGGTGAGTTCATGAGTATAATAGCCATACCATATCCAGAAGACAGCATTTCACAACACAGCACTCCTTTTCAGGCTCAAGGTTGCATGCTTTCTGTATCATCTTCAGTGATGTTCCCTAAACCTCGACGGAAAGGTTTGGGAAGGAATAATAATGACAAATTTAATTCTAAACTGTTGATCAATTGTGTCTCTGCATTGATTGCTGACCACTGAAAATGGAAGATTCTATAACCAAGGCTAACAGTATCCCAGATCTATGGATATATATATATATATATATAATCAATTATAAAATAATAAGAATATAATCAATTAATAAAATAATAATGAGGTTCTATCATATGGCTTCTATGACGTCCTCCAGACATTACCTTTTGACTAAGAATATAGCATGAGTCATGAAATTAACTTTTGTAGACCAATTCTCAAATCTAATTAAAAACAAGTAGTTACAACATTACAGTTTTGTCACTATTTTGCCAGTGAGCATATATTGCCTGGCAGGTTGATATTGTAGCACACAGTGTCTAGCACTGAGTAAGATAATGGTCTCTTCTTTGGCAGCTGTCTAAAGGATACCTCTCATCAATATGAAATCTAGCCATCATGGATAGAGTTTCCTGGCCAGTTAGAAATTTATTTCTTTCTATTCTGCAGCTAAAGTTGTATTGTCTTAGAAATAAGGTGCTACCACATAGCATTTGGGGGTAACCAAGGGCAATGGTAATAACCTATGCATTTTTAGAAATGTCTAGGTACTCTCTGATGAATAACTCATATGGAGTATTAAATTTCTTGTAGTAGTATTTTTGTTCAATAAACCATGCCTTTGTAAGAGTGGTACTACCTATCAATACCTCTATTTGAACTTTTTCTTTTATTAAAGTTAGAATTTTAAATTATTTTACTAACTAGTAAGTTTCCATAGGCATCTTTTTACATCCTCAGTAAGCTTGCCCACTATTGCCTTTTCTTGCCCTACCAATCCCCATAACCCACTGACTCCAAAATTACTGCTACTCAGATGTATATTAGTATGAAACCTTCCACCTGAGAAGTATCAACCACCTGTACTTCCATGGAGAAAAGTATCAAATAGATTAAACTTATATTTTCTCATGAGTTTTCTTTATTTTTATTTCATCTATTTTTTTTTCTGAGAATTTTCTGTATGGGTACTGAATTTACAGCATTTTCAGTTCTCCTCATTCTAACTCCTTTTCATTGCCCAACTCTCAAATTAATGAACTTGTCTTCTTTATCATAAATACTTTCAAGCGTGCATGTGCACACACACACACACACACATACACACACACACACTTCCTACTATGTCCATTTAATGTTGCTTATATACATGTTTGTGTGTATGTGTGTGTGTGTGTGTGTGTGTGTGTGTGTGTGTGTGTGCGCGCACGTGCGCATGTGCATGCACATGCTTATGGCTGAACAGTTTAACCAGTTGTGGACTTCTGTAATCATCCCCATATACTTCAAAAACATTTTTGGTGAGGAGCAATAACTATTGATTTATCTGTGGGTATAAGGATTTTTTTTAGAAAGCATACAACTTATACTAGTTTAGAAAAGAATACCAACAGTAGGTTCTTCTCTAGGGTCAGGACCTCACCAACTACTAGTAGTTGACTAGTTTGATACTACTAAGCATGAATTGCCTCTTATTCAACATATCTTAAGTTCAATTGGATGGTTGTTAGTTATCGCCAAGACGTAAGGGTCATTATTGCATACTTGGTGGTATATTCCCATGCTATTCACTATTGTTGTTCATGGACTTTAGAGCAGAGTTAACCCAGACTCAGAATGACAAATGTGACTTGTCTTCTCTTACTTTAGGAGTCTAGCTCCAAATTCATGAGATTATATGATCAGGAATAAGTATAGAAACAAGGCAAATAAAAAGGGACTATGAGGAAGAGAGTAAGAAGGGTAAGAAGGGATTCTAGAGGGAAAATAGTAGAATAGAGGTGCTATGAAGGAGGAAATATAAAAATCTAGAGGACTTTAGCAGGAGAGGAGATAGCAGGAGTAATACAGACGAAGATGAAGGGAGAAGGGAAAAATGACATTAAGGATATTTGAAGAAGACACAGGGAAATATTTTGTTTAATTATTTTTATAATATATAGTAATATATAATATAGGTAGGTAAATGATTGATAAATAGAAATATATATGTATATAGCACACAACATAGTTTAAATGAGTTTATGAGTTTGAGGATAATAAGTATATACATGTACCATTATTCATGTTTTGTTTTATAATAGTTTAATAAATCAAACTATTTTTAAAATCTAAAATGCCTAAAACATTGTCTTTCTATACTTACAGTTCTCCTTCCCATAAATAAAATTCTTCTTCAAACTGGCCCTATAGATAATCCCTTCTTCCACCTTTTTTTCCTCATCATGATTGCTATTTGTGCCAGAGCTTAGCCTAATTTCTCATTGACCAGTGTAAAATGCTAAGGTCGTTTATTAATCAATAAAATAGTCCATTTCAGCACAGACTACTTACAATTTACTCTAACAGTACCTTTCAATGTGCAATGCTCAAAAAATAGTTTAAGGTTTTATTGGTAATAAAGTAGTCGAGGAATCAAATATATGCAAGTGGGAGATTGTGTGGAAAATCACAAGGTCTTTGTCTTAGTTTCTCTGCCCATTATAAGATATTCTGACACAGAGGAATGTAAGTAAGTAAGTAAGTAAATAAATAAGTAAATAAGTAAGTAAATAAATTATAAAGTAAGTAAGAGTTCACAGTTCATGGTATATTCCATCATAGCAGGGAAATTAAGGCAACAAGAGCTTGAAGCAGTTTATCACATTACATCCACAGCTAGAAGAAAAGAAGACTGAAAACACACATGCTAGTGCTAGCTAGTTCTTTTTAGTCTACTTCAGGATCCCAACTCCAGACTGCTTATAGTGGGTTAGTCTTCCCATATTCATTACCATAAGATAATCCTTCAAATATAATCTCAGTGAGCTTTTCCCAGATGATTCTAGATTGATTCAAGTTGACTATTAAAACTAACTTTCACAGTCTTGTAAAATAAATATCCTTTCCTTCTATCATTCATGTCTGATTTTATAGCTACTGTTCTTTTCTACTACATTTATATAATACATACTTGTCATTTCTATTTTTCAATTCTAATCCAAAATAGTGTCTTATATATGGACAGGGAAGATGAACCCATAAAATCTCACCAATATATTGTGTCTAAACAAGACTTGCATGATGACAGCACCAACTGACATGCCTATATGGGTGGAGAAAATCTCATAAGGTACCACCCTACATCTAGGCTTTGCTTCTTTGTGGGTTCTTCTTTTTCTCAACCTTTATCCTCCTGGCTTCACCCCCTATCACTAAATAGGAGAGAAAGAAGAATAGAGAGGAGAGGTAGAGATCAAGATCTCTGGATCTAATTTCTTTCTTCTTGTTTCTTTGACCAGAACTAGTAACAAACATCACCAGACGATCTTGAATGACCAACCACCAACAACCATTCTGGGGCTCTAGCATTTATGTACTTCTAAAAAATTCCCAGAATTCCAAGTGTCACACAATTACAGAAAACATCTTCAGTTGGCAAAACCATGCCTCTGCTACAGCATGAGGCAAAGGAACCTGCCCCAAAGGAACCCTGTATCCACAAACCTGGGATTAAAACAAAAACATATCTCTATAAAATTACCATTTTTTTTAAATTTCCACAATTGTCACTACACCCCTAGATAAAAAGCTATGACAATAGGTGCTAAGAGAGGGAGATTCAGTTTTCTCCAGGGACAAACTTCCCCCCCCTCCAGTTAGGTTAGTCAACCCCAAGTGGCCACCCATATGCATATGAAATGGTAAAAGGACACAGCATATTGCATGTAACAATAATAAAGAAGAAATCAGGAATTTGAAGGGACTTGAGAGGCTTTGGAGGATAGATCTGGGAGTGGAAATGATATAAATACAATGCTTATGAAATTTTCAAAAATTTTATACAAGCAAATAAATACAGAAAAGAGTAAATAAAGATTGATAGATGGACAAGTTAGGACAAGATGGAAACAGGGAACATTGTGAAAAGAAAGTGGTACCCTTGAAGGTCACTAAAGAAGATGTATTGGTCAGGATGCTAAATGATTTTTCAGAATTATATGGAACAAGACTGATATATAAATTGGCTAGAGATAATGATAAATGACAGGATTAAATGTCAAGTCATGGAGAAAGAGGGACACTGCAGAATAGAATCAAGGAGAGGCAAAGAATTTCAGTTATCCAATTAGACAAAGGAAAATAATGTTTCCCACCATTGGATAATTTATTTAAGTGTTGTAGCTGCAATGAAGAAAAGGATGCAACTCCTAATGAGACTAAATGAGATTGTTAAGTTTTGATTTTTATTCTTTGTTTTTTGGAGAGATGAGAGACGAAGCAAAACATAAAGTTGTATGGGTAGTGAGATAGGAAGATCTGAGACAATTTGGGAGAGAGGAAAGAATACCATCAAAGTACATTTTATGAAAATTTTTATTAAAAATATTTTTTTCAAAAAACAAAGATTTTCAGGGTTGGAGAGATGATTCAACAGTTAAAGGCACTGGCTATTCCTCTAGAAGACCCTGTTTCAATTTCCAGCATCCACTATTTGTCCATCTGTAAATCTAGTTCGAGGGAGTCTGACAAGTCTCTTCTAGCCTTTTTAGGTACCAAACAAGCATATGGTATGCAGATATATGTACAGGCAAACCACTCATATGTACAAAATAGAACTAACATTGTTTTCTTTATTTTAAAATGATGATATTTCACTGTAAGACTACAATAAAATATTCTTATTTTGAAATTATTTTACTCATAATTCACATATTCATTATGGAAGTTGTGTTTTTTTCCATTTACTAGCTAATGTGAATTAAGAGGACAATGAATATGGCAAGGACCTCTGAACTAGAAGATTTAGTCCTTTGGGAATAAGAAGAAGTCCACAGAATAAAAGAGGATTTTTGCCAGCTATAACAGCTGATAGAGGATTAATATCCAGAAAACACAAAGAACTCAACAACAGCAAACCCCTTCTTCAAAAAAGAAAACAAATGATCCAATTAAAATCTTAGCTACAGATCTTGTGACTGAAAACTGAAAAGAAGCTGTGTTTCAGAGATGGACTGATTAGATGGACAGTTCTGTGAGGGAGACTAATGTTGCTGATCCAAAGGCTAGTAACTTTATCTTGGACTGGGTCTAGCCTTACAGAACAGCCATTCCTTGCCCACTTCTGTGTTCAATCTAATGCCATGTGATTAATAATAAAAAAAATCTTTAAAAATATACTAACTAAAAATCTCAGATAGCATCTTGAACCTATAGAAAAGCTTCCCCCATCTACTTGTACCTGCCTCTCTGAAGTACCCACTAGTGTATTTTAATTTTGCCTCAGCTTATGATTTTTGTTCTTTAAAACAATAAAAATATAAAAATTTTATGAAACTGCTTCCATCTTGGAAAATAGAACTTGGGGTAATTTGTTTCCTCAGGGCACGCTCACTTAAAATGTCTCCAGAACAAACCATCTTTTATTTCCTTTAAGATGAAAGTTGGTGGTTGTTGCATTGACAATTATCGCACCACAATATGGGAATCTGAGAATGATCCGCTTTCCATCAGAAGAATCAACTGAATGGAAGCCAGGTACCTGCATAGACCCATTGAGTCAATACTACCTAGTGTTAAACTCCTCAGATGGATTGTTGGTGAGCTCTTTCAGGGACTTCAAACTGCCCTTGTTTTAGATGATGATCCATTTAGTTTATTCTGAGCTGGATAGTAAGACTTCTTTTTTTTAATTTATTTTATTTTTTTAAATGAACAAATAAAAACAACTAGAACAAACCCCTGTTACCTCCCCCCTCCCCATGTCTGCCGCCCCACCCTCTCCCACTTATTGGCCCTGTCATTCCCCTACATTGGGGCACAGAACCTTCACAGGGCCAAAGGCCTCTCCTCTCATTGATGACCAACTTTGCAATCCTCTACTATACACATGCTGCCAGAACAATCAGTCCCACCATGTATAGTCCTTGGTTGGTGGTTGAATCCCTGGGAGCTCTGAGGGCATTGGTCAGTCCATATTGTTGTTTGTCCCAAGAGGCTGAAAACCCTTCAGCTCCTTGGGTCCTTTCTCTAACTCCTTCATTGGGGACCCTGTACTCAGTTCAATGGATGGCTGTGAGCCTCTACTTCTGTATTAGTCAGGTACTGTCAGAGCCTCTCAAGAGACAGCTATATCAGGCTGGAGTGCCCTTCCTTCAGTCTCTGCTCCATAGTTAGTCTCTGCAACTCCTTGCATGGGTATTTTGTTCCCCCTTTTAAGATAGTAAGACTTCTACTTTAATAGATATTTTTTGTCTGTTTGCAAAGTATTTTGGTTTAACGCACTTCTATAGAAATCATATGCCTTCTCAGTGAGGAATCAGTCCAGACAGTTAGAAATGTAATAAAGCTCTTTATTTAAGAAGCTGGCCTACTAGGACTAATGCCCAAATAAGAATCTACCCCAAACAGAAGATTTCATTAGCTTGTATATGAACGAAAAGAGGAAAAAACTAAGGGGAAAGGAAAGGACATTACTGCTCCTAGGAAGGGTGGAGGAGAAAGTTTATTATAGTTATGTTGAAGAGCATAACTAGAGTCAGAGACATGGACATGACCAGACTAAGCTGGGCCATGTAAGAAGAGGAATGGGAGAAAGGACTTGTTACCAAGAATCATCTTGCTCACCTAACAAAATAACATTCCTGACAAGAGCTCAGGAAGTTTAGTGGTAGATCTATTGTGATGATGATGGTTGTGACCATACACCACTCCACAGTTATACCCCAGTGCAGCTACCCATTAGGGGTATGTCTTTGGTATAGGAAATGGCCTAATGACTGATCTTAGGACTGTGCTGCCTCCTTTATCATGGGAGGGAGTCAGAGCCTAAAGGCTGGTCAATCCCGGTCAGTAAATATTTCACATCTCAACATCTAAAATTTACATTATTACCAACATGTTTGGTATCTAACAATGCTTATCTGGGGAGTATTTTGGAAGGGTGCTCCTTTAGCTAAATTCTCCTTTTTTGACTTCCTATCTCCTAAGCAAATCTATTAGTAAGTCCTTTATAATACAAATTCTATCACTTCGTGTATCTATTACATCAGCCCTGCCCCCTGTTAGAGCTATTCAAAATCTCTTATAAAGCTTCATTTTAAAATTTTGGGTCATTAATAAATGTTTCTATTTCTTTAGCAGATATGGGACTGTTTAGATCATTAATCTGATCTTGATTTAACTTT
>JADRCC010149845.1:0-10718 GCA_019843855.1 Hylomyscus alleni
AAAAAAAAAAAAAGCAGGGACAAGCCTAGACAAATTTTACTTTGTGAGTCATTGCTGAGTTAAACAAAGGCATTAAATAAAGTCACAGACAGGAAGAGCTCCCTTTGTTATAACCCTAAAGTATATCAAGAAAAGGCAAGAAATGTACAAGACAAAAGCACAATAATGCTGGCCTTTTTTAAGTAAAGGGAGAAGAATACGTGTGTGTAGCTATTTTCACATGCTTAAGCCATCCTTGGGGGGGAAACACATGAAGCTAGGAACAGATTTGCCTGTGGTGAAAGAGGCTTGGAAGTGAGATGCAGGAATTAGGACCCGCAATTTCACCGTATACCTATGTTTTGAATTGTAGAACCATATGATAAAATGACCTTTTTAAAAAGGTTGAAAAATAAACACATCGAAGACGAGATGGATTGTCCGTAGAGTGACCTCTAACAATCACCAGCTGCAGAGGCTGTTCCACAGGCCTGGTCACCCACAGTGACACCTGCTGGTGATCCCCAGCATTGTCAGGACGGGGGGGGGGGTTTCAGTACTGGATTAACAAGTGGGCGGTGAAATCAGTTTAAAGCAGCCCACGCAGCATTCACAAGACACGATGAAACAGAATACAAAACATGGGTGTGTATGACAAGTAACGGCAACACAACATTAGGGACAGCACCACTGTATAAACTTTTATGATTTCTAACATGTAAGCGTTTTTTAGAGGAGCTAAGAAGGTTTTCGCTCCTGAAAGTGTTTGCCATACAAGTGAGAGGTTATGAATTTGGTTCTACAGCATCTATATAAAAAGCAAGGTGAGACAAAACAGTGTGTGCTTTTAATCCCATTGCTGGGACTTTTCTGTTTGGCTGATTAACCCTCTGGAGGGGGAGAGCCTGTCTCAAAAAAATAAGATGGAGAACAATAGGGGGAGAGACTTAACACTGACCTCTGGTGGTGTGCACATATATGCAACACACACACACTTAGGAAGCTTAAATGCTCAGAGGTGATCTTTCTGAGCTAATCTTATCTCCTTGAGTCAATGGTTCAAGAAGAGGAAATTCCCGTGATGGTCAGGATTTTGTCACTGGGGGTGGGATTCTCATCTCCAGAGGCTGACAGCTCTACTTTGATTTTGCTACCACCGGCACGCAGTCTATGTCATGCAGGCTTCAGGATATATATCAGTATACACGAAACATACCTATTATCTCTGAATACCCACATCAAGTGCAGTGCATCCAAGCAAGCAGGGCACACCGGACTGCACATGCAGTACCCGAGAGAACAAAGCAGACTCCGTGGCTGGCTCCCCTGCCCTCACTGAACCGATGACTTGGGTTATCAGGCCACACCGTTAGCATCCCTCTGCCCACATCTCTTTCTGATCCAGTTCAGCATCTTGCAGGATTCTGCCCAGAGCTGCATCTTCCAGGACACTTCTGTAATGCCCTCCACAGAAGATGGTTTCTCACAGAATACTTATTCTGTCTTTATTGGGATCATATTTCCTTCGTGGCAAGAGAATGAGAGTCCGGTTGAAATTAGACCTGAGTCAAGGGGGGATAGGAGCTTAACTAATTTGGAAGCTCACTAGTCAGTCAGTCCCACAGTTTTCGGAAGCCTCTTGTTATTATTCTCACCTCTTCCTCTTCTCCTCTGTGCTGGCTTACTCTTCATGGCACCCTTTCTCCATGGGGGCAAAAGTGTCAGCCAAGAGCTCGATGATTATATCCTGAAAATTTTAGATCAAACCAGGGAGACCTTTCACAGAAAGGTCTTAGAATGTATCTGACTGGCCTAACATGGTCATGTGCTCAACGCTCAACCCAGTCATTATAGCCAAGAGCTTAGAATTCCCATATGCTCTCCTCTGAAACCGATCCAGTCATGAATGGTATATGTGGAAGGGCATGTGTTCTCCTTAGATGTGTATATATGGTAGCAGGGTGCACCTGATGGAGAGGACTGGATACTGAGAATTGGATGTAAAATGACTACTCCCTGGTTGTGTTTCCATACGCAATTTCCATGTGAGGACAAGTGACTTGTAATAAATGTTTCAGACACACCAATGGACTAGTGTTCTCCTTCTTAAGTCACTCCATTCAGCTGTCTCGAGGCTTTGTTGTGGTGTCTCCTCTCCAAATTCTATCTAGATCTCCCACTAATCAGTTCTACAGAGAGCTGAATTTGTACAAGTCACAATAATCATAAAAACATTGACTTCATTGTTCTTGCCGCATCGATCTTTGTAAGCATTTTAATCACAATAGAAATCCATAATTTATTTTAAAAAACAAAACAAAACCCAAAGTACACCTTGAGGAGTGCGTCTCTGACCCCCGCCTTTGAGTGTGCTAGTTCTCAGGAAACAGCATGTATTTATAGAGAAACATCCCTGCACATCTGGTGTGATCTTCTAGTTTCTCTGTCTGAGCCAAAAAAAAAAAAAAAAAAAAAAAAAAAAAAAGGAGAGTCATCTGTTTCTCCTTTCTACATTTTGAAATACAAGGCTCAGAAAACTATTTTCTAACAGATGTCAATTTAACATCTTTTGGCTCCTCGCTGATCGCCTGAAACAACCGTGCTGGCAGCTCCCAAGACAGTTAAAACTGTGTTCACTTTGCAGTTGTCAGTACTATTTTTCCTCTAGGGACCTTAGTTCCCCAACAGGAAGGAGACACATGAACGGAAGCACACAGTGGGAAGTGTAAACCAAAGACTGTCTCTGCCGTTAGATGACAGATACGGCAGCCGAAGGCTTCGAACAGGTTTTGTTTTTTTTTTAAATCTGAAGGGCGATGGCACAGGTCGAAGACTCACTTGCTTCTCTGGCAGGGCATGGGTCATTGGAGTTTCTCCTGTGACTCAACACCAAGAACATCTGGAAACAGAATTAAAATGCTTTAGCTGCATGCAAGACTACCCAACCACGTTCAAAGTGTCCCCCCCACTCCTCCTCCATTTTAACCCTTGATAGAATTGAAAGTGCATCAGTTTCTGTTAGAGGATTCCTAATGGAACGATATCTTGACATGTGATGCTGGTCACACGTGCAACTTTTTCAGCACGGGCAATAGTCGCACACATAAGTGTGCGTTGTGGAAAGAGATTGCTTCAAATATAAACTCCAAACTGACTCCTTACAGAATTATCTAGTCTCTGCTTCCTTATTTTAAAAACAGCTGTCTCACTCCTGTTCAGGCCTGAGGTGATAAATTCAGTACAGTAATGATGTGTGCAGAAAGCTCCGCGAGAATCTGGAACTTGAGCTTAGTCACTAAAGTGGTCTCAAGATCTTTATTTCGGTCTCACCTGAGACCAGAAGGAGACCAGACTCAGTTAAGTACACCTTCAACTTTCTGAAGCTTTGTGAATGAAAGATGAATTTCTCAGCCGGTTGTTAATTACCATAGCAGGATGGGAAAAGGCCTTTCTATGGCTGCCATGTCTTTGGCAGTAGGACCTAGTAACATCTAGATTTTCAGCCTGTTAGGGGTGGCCCTGAGGAAAGTGATGTCATGAAACCCTCCAGTGATAACGTTCGTGTGTTGAGAGAAGGGACATACTTCATCTTTCCAATCACGTTTACCCTGTACAAATTTCATTTTCCTAATTTGTGAAATAAAAGCCCTAGAGGGGCACACATATATTTGTGTGGCATTTTGTACAGAAGCTATATGTCACGGCGACTGAACACAAGTGTCAGCTTAATTCTTGGGGTGAATCAGCTGTAGATTTCTGAACGAGCCCCACCCGTTTCCCTCTCTTCCTGCCTCCCCTACCATTGTTTCTGCTCCCTCTCTTCAGATGTGACAGGCATTGAACACACAAAGAATATTTTCAGTTAATGGGATAGCAGATGAAAGGGATTCAAATACGTTTTTTGCTTTGACCTATTGTGAAAAGAGGTGAAAGCTATTCCCGGAAAAGTTAAGCGCTGTAAAAATATATTGACTTTTGGTTCACCAGAGAGTTGTTAGGGGTTATGTCCCAAAAACTTTTTGACACACTAACAGAAGTTAAATAATTCCAATTTCAACTTTCAGAGTCTATTTACTGAAGCTTTTATTAAAAACAGTTGTCGTGTTTCTCCTTAGCGGAGCAGACAGAGGGCAAGACACAAACCTCCCTAGCAACTAGTTGTCAGAAGATATTTACTGAGAACTATAAGGCAGCACAAGCCTCAGTCAGAGCAGGGGTTGCATGCCTACCCAGCTATTTATACTCTATAAATATTGAGAGTATTTATACACAAACAGAGGAGCAGTCGATTGCTCCAAAGCTAGTTTTATTTAAGATTATTGGTTAAAGTGACAAATCACTTGGGAGTTTTGTTTCTTTGGGGAGGAAAAGAGAGGCCTTTGAGGTCTGTGGCATGACACAGTGAACATTTAAGTTAAACCTGCATGTATGCATGATCTCAGCAGATACTCCTTAGCAGATGCATCACTGTCACACACACGTACACCCATGTTTACTTCTATGAATTTAAATATAATTATTCTCATCTAAACTTTACTAATTTTGGATCATATCTTTACATTTTTTAGTTATTTGAAAGTTTCACACATGCATATAGTGTGTTTTGATCAAATCTACCTTCCGTACCTCTCTTCCAATTCCTTCTCACACCCTCCACCATTTTCTGCACCAACCCTCATGTAGAATTTTTAAAAACCCATTGAGTCCAGTGAATGTTGCCTATATGTGCATGGCTTTACGGCGATGTAATGGAGCACGCGTTGCCTCATGGGAACTCCATCTTGGAAGAAAACCTAACTCTTCCTCTTGGAGCTTCCATCAGTTGCCAATTGTGTCTCAGCTGGAGGGTGGAGTCTATGAGCCCCTCCCCTCAGCCATGCTGTAATTATGGCTGGCGTGCCCTTGCACAGGTCCTGTGTATGCAATTGCAGCGTGTATGCACTCATATGTGTGACAGTCCTGCCATTTCTGATAAAAACTCTGGCTTTGGTAGTCTTTCTACTCCTTCTTCCTTTTTTTTTTTTCTCCTCATTCCATCCTCGCTTGCTCTGCCCCACTCCTTCATGGAGAGGAAGGCTTAAGATTTATTTATTTATTTATTTATTTATTTATTTTTATGTAGGTGAGTACAATGTCACTCTCTTCAGACACACCAGAAGAGGGCATCAGATCTCATTCTAGATGGTTGTTAGCCACCATATGGTTGCTGGGATTTGAACTTAGAACCTCTGGAAGAGCAGTCAGTGCTCGTAACTGCTGAGACATCTCTCTCCAGCCCTGTCCCCTCTTCCTTGATGGGATCATACCTGATCATTAGCATGGCTACTCTTAGAACTTGATGAATAAAATCCAAAGTCGTCTTAAACTCAGAAGCAAGAAGGCCAGAGTGGCTTTGATGTGCAGTTTCATACACTTTAAGACAATGTATTTCCTGGGCCAATGCTGATCTTCTGTACTTTTTGCATAACCCATATTTTTATGATAGTAATTATGTTATCTAAGCGATTTAATTGTGAACCTAATATTTTTCTCAGCATAGAAGTTTTCACTATTTGCTAGGTGTATTCTCTGATAAATCTGCAGTTAACTGTAGATTTGATTAGACTTTTATAAATGACACCGTGAGTAACACGTAGATCAATAATTCGGACTGAACCCAAATTGTAATCGTCATTTTTTCCCGGCATCTCTACTTTCCTATACTATTCCCACAGACTGTTCTGCCGTAGCTCCACTTTCTTTTGATTTCTTTCCTACAAGATGTACCACTCTCTGATCGTTTAAGCCTGAAGTGCTGTTGCTTTCCTTTTCCCCCCTTCTCTTCTTTGCAGTTACCGGTTTTTACATAACAAACATGCAGAACGTCCTAGGTCAGCTCAGCCATCCTTTCAATCCTTTACTAAGCCCACGACATCTTCGGTGGAGCAGCTTTACTTTGGTACACATGGTGTCAGCTGGCATGACTCAAAATGGTTTGGTCATATCTGCCCAGCCGCTGCTGGCTCTTGGGTGGTTACTTACGTGGGCTGTCTACTGGGGACCTCGGTTCCTTCCATGGAGATCTTTGCACATGGTTTCCTAGGCCCCTCAAACCACAGAAGCTGGGTGTCCCAGGGCAGTGTCCCAAGAGTCTCAGAAGGAAGCTGCAAGAGACAACCTTGTGTTAAGTTTCATCGATTAAGTTACCAAAGCAACCGAGACTCAAGATTTTCTTTTAGAATTTTAGAATTTCAAAGAGAATAGGACTGAGATTATTTTCAAAGAGAATAGGACTGAGATTATTTTCTTTCAGGGAACAAGGAACAAAATACTTGAGAGAAATTTCAACCTGTTGAATTAGTTCTCCCTGTTACTCAAACAAAATAGTCGACATCAGTCAATTTAACCAAGAAAGGAATGAATGTATTTTATTCTCAGGTTGAGAGTCTGAAAGTCTTAATGGCACTACACAGATTGTGGCTAAGGATCCTTGCTGTATTGCCTCATGATGGGTGCCAACACTGCAAGTACCCATGGGAAGAAGAGATCACATATTGAAACAGTAAAGCAGGAGGCAAGGGCTCTCCAGTCTCTTTCAAATGTGAGCCCTCATTGACCTATGGGCCTTCTACCAGGCCCCACTTTGTAAATGACCATCACCTCATGGCACTACACTAAGCACCAAGATTATTTGAGAGCAAATTACATTATCTGCTATGCCTGTGTGTTCAAATCTTGCCTGGGTCAATCACAGCATCTCTAAAATATCTCTATTCCCCAGTGTTCATAGAAAGATGGACAGTACCCATGGGTTTGAAGGAGATGGTGTTGGTCAAGCTCTGTGTGGTCACAAAAGCCATTTTGAATCAACTGAGAAACTGAGGAAGGTTTAAAGCACAGAGTGCTTCAGGAGAGGACACTGCCAGCAGCATCCTCTCTTTTCCTATGGTTTTCCATGACCCCCGACACTCCCTTCTACCTTTTAGAGTGACTCTGAATGACTATACATTGGAATATAGAAAGAAGAAAAGTAGACACAATTGGGGAGATGCTTTGGGCTTATTTTTTAAAAAAAATATCTGGAGTAAGAAAACTCAGTCCTATTCTCTTTGAAATTCTAAAATTCTAAAAGGAAATTAAGATGTGGGGTTTATTAAATTTTCTTGTGGTGAATATTTTAAATTGATTTTTATACACTCTAAGTTCATTTACCCATTTCATAACCACTGCTGTTGAAAGCCTCATACCCACTTTGGTAAGGTATAGAATAAAGTTTTTTTTAATCAATTATAGTTATTATGGAAAGATATCATTGTTGAGCCTTCATTTTTATGTCAAGTTAAGTGGAAACAGTCATAATTTATTTGCCTTTGTATACTTAGACTGTGACCTTCAGCTCTGACTCTCATTTGGGAGAGAGGAAGAAGTGGTCTATGTCACCACAAATCCCTTTATGGTATAATATACAGAAATGTACTGTGGATGCAAATAGCAATGCCTGGACAGTTCCAGGAAATGGAAACAATACAAACCAGCATTTGAGTGGACACTGAAATGCACCCTTACACCAACCAACCGCAAAACTCGGGACAAGATAACTGATATTTCTAATGCAATTAGGGAGAAGAGCATTAAGTGGGATTTAGACAGCTGCACTCTGGTTTATGTCTGCTTATGACTCTATAGGTAATGAACTGTTTTCTTTAACCACACCACAAAAAGAATCCAAGAGGACAAGAAGGGCTCCAATCTGGTTGAAAATAAATTCTCAATAAATGGCATATATTAAAACCAATTAAATGCTTTAAAATGCTATAGAGGATTATTTAAATGAATGATTTTTTTGAGATGGACTTTTGGCATGAGTTGAATACGTAATTTCTTGGCTGAGGGTCTTGTAGCCAACTATTCCAGTAAAAGATGACTGGAACATGCTTATTGATTTTACAAAAATTCATACTCATCTTGGCCAATTTTAAGATCTGAAAATTCTAAACATTTATTTAATGTTCTAGATTTACAATGCTATGCTAAGTGGAAAAAATTTTTTTAACTATATTTGAGAAAATTCTAGACCAGTAATGAAAAGATTGCATATAAATAATTTTCCTGGTAACCCTTTGAGCACATCCAAGGGACAAGTTTGATTAATCATTAATCACAATGTAACATATCATACAAAGAAGGTAGGAGGGAATCCATCTTGTGTTCTTCTAAACCTCAGCTAGTTGACCAACTTCAGCTAGTGAGTAATTTCCCAGAGCAAACCTTTAAGGAACAGGGACTATGCTCTTTACCCAGTCTTTTATCCTTAGTGCTATTCACTTTCACGTTCACTCTTCCTCATTTTTTGGCATTTCTTGACTATATGGAGGGTTTAAATTTTAGCTTGGGGAGATCTACACCTTTCCTTTGTGTGTTGTAGTTTCTAGGATATTTCTCCTGAGTCTGGCATGAAAACAAACTTATGTTGCCTTCCCCATGTCTTTGAATAGTTTCAAATATTTCAGTTTTTAGTTGTCTTGGAATGTATTTCTCATTCAGATGAGATAAAAATTTAATTTAGATTAAATTTTCTTTGTCCACACAAATAATCCAGCTTTGTTATTCTACTATTTTTTTGGATTTATATAGTACACAGTTTAATTTGTATAAAATAATTGAAGACAAATGCAAATCTTGAATTATTATGTACTGACTTTGTATCATCTCATTTATGTATACAAGAAATTGTATTGGCGGGGCTGGAGAGTTGGCTCAGTGGTTAAGAGCACCTACTGCTCTTCCAGAGGTCCTGAGTTCAATTCCCAGCAACCACATGGTGGCTCGCAGCCATCTCTAACAGGATCTGATGCTCTTTCCTGGTGTGTCTGAAGACAGCTACAGTGTACTCATATACATACAATAAATAAATAAAAGAAAGAAAGAAAGGAATTGTCTTGGCATTTTAACTCGAATTTATGTAGTTCCTAGAGACCTATGTAATGTTTAGTTTTTTATTCACGAACCTTGTACACCTCTTCATCTTACAGGACTTTCATATTATTGAATAATGCTTAACAATTTTCTACATGAGCAATGCATATCTTTTGTTAGAATTACCCCTGTATAGTTTACAAATCTGATAATGGCACCATGTCATAAATTATGTTTTCCAATTGGTTGTTATGAATATATTTACTATATAACATGCAGTCAACATGTAGAAGAATGTAAAAATGTTATTGATTTCATTTGCTTATTATTACCAATTTGTAATATTTAATAACATACATTTCAATAAAAATAGACATGACATTGACTCAAATTAAGATAATGTCATGATTATCTAGATATAAAAGTAGATTAACAATTTACTATATAACAGTGCTAACAAATGAATTACTGTTCTTTTATTTTATGGTCATTACATACTGGACTCAGTTTGGCAAAGACTTAATGACCCCATCTAGTGGCAGCTTAAAGTGGTTTGGATAGGGCGGTTCTACATTATATAACTGTTTACTTAAAAAAAAAAAATCTTGATAGCAATCAATACTGTTGCTGTAAATACCAAAAAAGATCAAGGATTAATTTGAGACTTCAAAAATAATTATTTCTTCAGCTTTTATGCTTTGGGTTTTAGAATTCAAATGAGGTATTCCTATGGGACTGAATATGTATGACCTCTCATGTTGGAACCAAACTGTACATGAGGAAATTTAATTTTCAAGATTGTTATCCAGGGAGTTATAATAGGCTAGCAGACACAATGTTTCAAAAATCAAGGTTATCAGTAGCTGGCCTGAACCAGTCTGTGTGACCACTATAATAATGTGGTCCTGAAATCTCTGGTGGAATCACCATCCCGGACCTTAAGCTGTACTACAGAGCAATTGTGATAAAAAAACAAAAACAAAAACAAAAACAAAAACAAAAAAACTGCATGGTATTGATACAGTGACATGCAGGTGGATCAATGGAATAGAATTGAAGACCCAGAAATGAACCCACACACCTATGGTCACTTGATCTTTGACAAAAGAGCTAAAACCATCCAGTGGAAAGACAGTATTTTCAACAAATGGTGCTGGTTCAACTGGCAGTCAACATGTAGAAGAATGCAAATCGATCCATTCCTATCTCCTTGTACAAACTCAAGTCCAAGTGGATCAGGGACCTCTACATCAAACCAGATACACTGAAACTAATAGACAAGAAAGTGGGGAAGAGCCTCGAGCACATAGGCACAGGGGAAAATTTCCTGAAGAGAACGCCAATAGCTTATGCTCTAAGATCAAGAATTGACAAATGAGACCTCATAAAGGTGCAAAGCTTCTGTAAGGCAAAAGACACTGTCAGTAGGACAAAATGGCAACCAACAAATTGGGAAAAGATCTTTACCAATCCTATATCTGATAGAGGGCTAATATCCAATGTATACAAAGAACTCAAGAAGTTAGACTCCAGAGAACCAAATAACCCTATTAAAAATGGGGTACAGAGCTAAACAAAGAATTCTCAACTGATGAATACCGAATGGCTGAGAAGCACCTAAAGAAATGTTCAACATCCTTAGTCATCAGGGAAATGCAAATCAAAAAACAACCCTGAGATTCCACCTCACACCAGACAGAATGGCTAGGATAAAAAACTCAGGTGACAGCAGATGCTGGAGAGGTTGTGGAGAAAGAGGAACACTCCTTCATTGCTGGTGGGATTGCAAGCTTGTGCAACCACTCTGGAAATCAGTTTGGTGGTTCCTCTGGAAATTGGACATA
>JADRCC010149872.1:0-13752 GCA_019843855.1 Hylomyscus alleni
ACACACACACACACACACACACACACACACACACACACACACCACAAACATAAATGAAAACATAAAGAGGTGAGGAACGCTTTCAGTGATAATAAGAGAAACACAAATTAAAATTGATCTGTTTTTATCATTTTTCACCTACCAGGGCAAGCTCCGAAACTGTCAATTGTGGGGGAATGAAACCTTAGACACTACTCATGCACACAGACATTATGATGCCCTCCCTCTAGGGAAGACGTGTGTCCACAGCACCTAACAAATACACAATGTGCTTGTCATTTTATCTAGCAGGTCACCTTCTAGAAGTATAGCCTGAGAATATGCAAGGCTACTGCTATAGGATTATGTGTAAGATTAAAAACTGTCAATTTCAATACCATGATTATAGGCTGCACACACAAAATGCTTCCAAAGCATAAAGGTGCTGGTTAACATATTGGGATACATTTTAAGACACATTGTTAAGGAAATAAAGTGAGAAATAGTTAATGTGTTGCCCTTAGCATATTTTGAAATTTCCAAGCACACGAATGTACACGAATTTATTTTCAAAGATAAATTTAAAAAGAGTGTTCCAGACCAGTGCTGTTATTTGTCAAAAATGGTCATGGAAGTTATATATTATATATTATATATATATCATATCATATACGTTATATATTATATATAAGTTATACCCTAAAATGAAAGTCCCATCTAAATCCATAATGAGTCCTGGTATGCCTACTTCCATGAGTGCAAAAGGTTATTTAATATATTCAGTTGCTCATCTTAATACTCCCTGACCATGTCTTCGTGTAGATGTGGATGGAAACAGTCACTGGAGGGTGGCTGCTCCAGTCAGCAGAAGCTCCAGCCATCTCCAAGACCAATAACAAAAGACTGGACTCGCTGCCTTCTGTAATGCTCCGAGATACACCCTGACTCCTGACCTCCTTCCTTCCGCTCTTGCCCTGTACGTGTCTGTCTCTAGAGAATATTCCCTGAGCCCTTGCCCACGGGTGACTGGTGCGCATGAGCTCTCCGTGTTCCTAAGCACCCTTGCCCTGTTAGTAGCCAGCATCACCTGGCATCCTGCTCCAGTGCAGTTGCTTCTTTGTTCCTCTCAAGATTGAGGTTCTGCAGCAGCTGAGCACGGGGCTTACTGCTCTAACCTTAGCATGTGTCACAGAACCTGCCCGGGAATTTGCTTTCATTACTCACTGAATAAAAGGAAGGGGCAGGGGGAAGTTTTGTCAAAGATTTTGTCGAGGGTTCGATCCTGAATTGGGATGAGGAAGCCATGATTGCAACCTAATCCCTGATCTACTTTTGGATAACGAGAATGTTACATGAGGAATTTCTGATTTTTTTTTTCCCAACAAAACATATTCAAAGGTGCTTGTACTGCAACCTTATCAAAAGACTAAATACATCTTTATCTTTAAAATGCCAATAGACTGTTAAAGGTTACTTTTGGGTTCACAGGAAATTTGAGACGAATACAGAGATTTCTCATTGCCTCCCCCTCCCCATAAACAACTTCCCTTACTATCAATGCCACAACAAAATGGGTCATGTGTAAATTTGTGTTGTTCAAGCAATGTACCATCACCATCACCATTGTCATCATCTCTGTCATCACCCTCACCACCACTCCCATTCCTTAGTTTGTTTCATGGTTCACCTTTGATGTTAAGCATTCTATAGCATTAGACAAATGGACGGTGACCCACGCATCTTGAACACCGTATAGATTGGTTTCATTATGCTACACATTCTCTGCGCTCCACCTTTTTATCTCTCATGGCCCACAATCTTTGGCATCCACTCAAGCCCTAACTTTTTTTTTGTTTGTTTGTTTTTGTTTTTCGAGACAGGGTTTCTCTGTGTAGCCCTGGCTGTCCTGGAACTCATTCTGTAGACCAGGCTGGCCTCGAACTCAGAAATCTGCCTGCCTCTGCCTCTCAAGTGCTGGGATTAAAGGCGAGCGCCACGACCACCCGGTCAAGCCCTGACTTTCATGGTTTAAAACTGTTATCATCCGTCCTTCACAGTGCTCACATTCAGTGTTCCCTGGAGAGTGGAATGCTGACAGCGGCTTCTGTCTGTACCCTCCTCACTCGGGATCTTATCGACACGTGACCCAGACCCTTGACTCTAAAACAGGCAAGAGAAACTGTGCTCACTTCCCATCTCTTCTAGCCGAACAAAGGATCGTTAAATCGAAGCCCAGTATTTTCAGAAGTGAAATCAACCTGCGGGAGAGCACTTAAAGCTAACGTTCAGAATTATTGTTGGGGAATCTGTTTTCCTCTGACCAGCACGCATGCGTCAACAGACCGACTGCAGGCCGAGGCGGAGCACGGAGCCAGTTTCTCCAGCTTTCCAACTCTAGTGCCGATACTGATGTTTGCATTTTATGTTTATGAATTCATACACACTCCCCAACTTGGTTTCTTTTCCTTAAAAAGCTAGCGAATGTATACTTCACTAGTGTTCCCCAGTACAGCAGAAGAGACCTAGCCACTTAGGAGCCACAGCATCTCCAGCAAAAGAATATTCAGAGGCTTTTACAATTGAGATTATAATATAATGTTATAAATATGTTATAATGTAAAAATTTTATAATTAATCCAGAGATTTTCATATGCTTTTATAATTAAGACCCATGTATTGGGGGAGGGAACGAACATTTTGTAGCTCGACCCTTTGCTATACGGAGGACATCTTGCCTTCACAAGGGAACTTCTCAGATATGTTTTCTGGCAGCATTGTCCTGTGTTGCTGTTTTCTTTTAAAGATTTATTTATTTATTGTGCATGGGTGCTCTGTCTGCATGTACACCTGCATGCTAGAAGAGGGCATCAGATCCCATTAGGAAGATCCCAGATGGTTGTGAGCCACCATGTGGTTGCTGGGAATTGAACTCAGGACATTTGGAAAAGCAGCCAGTGTTCTTCACTAAGGAGCCATCTCTCCACCTCCTTGTTTTGTCTTCTTTTCAATGAAAGTGTTAATAGAAAAGATAGGGAGAGACTTTATTATTAATAATAAATAAAAAAATTATTTTCTTCCCTCATACTCTCGGCTAAACTCTGCTACATGCTAGCCTGGGACAAAAAGGAAAGAGGCCAACCCTTTCCTGTCTGCCCTCGCCTAGCCTAAGGAGAGGTTGGCTCGAACCCCTGAACCACAGCGATCAGATCATGCCTTCTTTCCCTACAGCCCCCTATAGGAATTTGTATGTCCCCTGAGAGCTGAATAAGGGTTTTTTCAACAAGCAGTGCTATGGCTAAGCTTGGAGTAGAGCCCATTATGAGTTGAAAAGAGTCCCCAGCTGTGTTTTACTAGTCCCCAAACCCAGCTGCAGCAGGGCACAGAGGCCGCCGTTCCTTACGCGCTGACTGTATCTGTACATATTCACATCAATGCATATGAGTGCGTGACTTTGAAGCCGTTGGGAAGCTCTGAGCCTTAGAGATGAATTAATTTCCTTTGTAAGACAGGCCCGACTATCTATAGATACAGGGTAAAAACATCACACTTCTCTGTTTATTAGACTGTAAGGACCCTCAGCACGAGTTCAAAGATCTGGGGTATCAAAAAGAAATCATGCCATGAGTAGCTACGTCAGAGTGGGCAGAGATGCAGAGGCAGAAAAGAATAATTTCAGGTAGGTCAAGAACTGCCAGCCCATATTGAGAACTAAAGCAGTGGAGGTTAAGGCAGATTCAAGGTAAGTGCGTGAAAGGACCTCCGCGGCTTGGGATATCAGAGCCACGTCTGAACTGAACTGATTCTTACAAATATATGCTGAGTTTAATGTCGTTCTGTAGGGGAGCTTTTTGTTTTTGTTTTCGTTGTTGTTGTTTGGTTATTTTTTGTTTGTTTGGTTTTTTTCTTTTTGTTTTTTGTTTTTTTTTCTGCTAAAATGAAAGGTAAATTTCAAAGTGTGAGGTAGGAAGAAAGCAAACTTCTTCTAAAGAAATGGAGAGATTTTAAACTTTGTGTAGTATCACCTTACTGTGGATTAACAGCCAAGAAGGTCAGGAGCCTAATCAGAAAGCAAGGCTGGAGCCAAGGAAATACTCCCTCAGGACCTTTGCTAGACAGAGCTGGTCTATGACCTTTGTACTAGTCAAGCCTCTCTTGAGGAGCAGAACTGTTAGATATTCCACGGGTGTCCTAGAGAGCTGAAGTCTCCAGTCCCCATTGGAATCCCCTTACAAAGTGGATGCTAAGACCATCGAAGGACCGGCTCTGGGTAGACAAGCTGGCCAGTGAGAGGGGTCAGCAGACAGGAAGCATAGCCCCCTTTTAGGCAGGCTGCCACCAGAAGTTGTGGCCCAGATTTAAGGTGCTTGTGTGATCTCCAGTGATCCAACCAACAAAAATCTTTTGCAGATATGCACAGCTGCTTGGGTTTGAGCTACTTCCTGATGTGTTTAAGTTGACAACCAAGCTTAGCCATCACAACCAGAGAGCTGGTCATTGAACACAATGCCCACCAAACACACGCTCTCTCAGTAGGGACATTATCCTCTCCAGCCCCATCAAAACATGCTACTGTTTTGAATGTTGAGAGATGGCTTCCCTTCCTCATCACCCCATCCTGGCAGGAACGTGAGGTCTCTGAGCAGCCAATTCAATGATCTTCATTTTCTGTGGTCTCTGAGCAGCCAATCCAATGATCTTCATTTTCTGTGCCAGCTTTTGAGTGCAATTCCTCCCTGGCCTTGAGGCTTAATATTTTACTCTCTTTGTTTGCCAGCTTCTGGCTTTCCTGTCATTACTATGTATCAATTTAGGAGCTTTTAGGATACTATCCTTGGTGGGAACCAGTCACCTCCTCTTTGGATTCTTGATGTTAAAGAGAATTTCAGTACTAAAAAGCAAAGAACATACTCGTTAACAACTAACAAGAGAAAAAGATAGCAAGCCCCCAAACGACCAAATGTTTACATGTCCCCAGAAAACCTGGACGGGATGGAGAGGAAGAATACAGAAGGCGTGGCTATGCCTAGAAAGAGCCCTAATCGCCCACAATTTTCTTTGCATTCATTACACTCATTCACAAGCAGAATGTTATTTAGATGTCATTATTGTGTAGATGGCCTTGTTTTTATTTTTTAAAATACAAGAAAATGACCCAAAAATGTCTGCACAAGCCTGATTGGTAAGCTGTCCTCTTTGCTGAGGACGAGAGAGATTCAATCTATATTCAGCAGGGCTGTTCATTATGCACCATTTCCCTAGAGCGAGAAAGCTGCAGGCCAGAGAGTGACTTAAGCCCCCTTGTCCTCACTGTTCACAGAGGGGTCGCATCTGTGGTTTGTGTTGGGCCACAGTCCCTTGGCAACAGTGTTTCCATGATGAAAGGAAAGCACACAGCTGACCAGGATTTAGAGATTTGTTCAAGGTCAAAAGTAGCACTGCCTTGCTACAAGCTTCCTGTGAAAAGCCCGGGGCACTGGCAGAGGCATGGCTATTTGATAAGGTACAGTAGGCAGCCCAAGAACAGCCATTAAGCTCTGTTTGTAGAGAGTTTAGGGAATTAAAATGAAATAGAAGATATAGGCCCTTCCTCTTAGGACTGTGAAATCTAATGGAGGAAATAAAATCCACAGGCAAGAAAATGGGACAGTTATAAATGAAAATAGATAGGAACAGCTACAGGAGAACAGCAGAGACATGCAAAGACATTCGCTGCTAATTGGATGGGTACAGAGATAGATGTGCTTGCACTAAAGCATCCTGGGAGTGAGGACGGGTACAGAGATAGATATGCTTTTGCTAAAGCATCCTGGGAGTATGTGCGGAAGAGTCTGTGAAGTTTTCACCTTTACTGTGTGAAGGGGTGGGGGCAGGGGGGAAGAAATTTACAATGCTACTCCAGGCTTCGGCCAGATCTCTGATGTTTATTTCTGTAAACCCCATATCATGTACTGTCTGTCCCCCGTGCTCAGTCTGGCATATAGAATGACTTTGAACAGCAATGAACACACACAGGAGGAGGAAGTTTTGGAGTGCAGAAGGGTCAAAAAAACCCAAAACCCAAAAACCAAAAAACAAAAAACCATGAGGGAACCCAACCATGGTAAGACACCCTTGTGAGTCCAGCACTAGTGATACACAATAAGTCACCCTACTAAATACAGTTCCATCCCCTAGCCCTGCTCTTCAGGCAAGCTCACTTTTATTAAACTTACTCTTCATCCCAGAGTAAGACAGGGAGGACCAACAAACTCACTGTCCAATGGGGGACGACATCAGTTATCGTATCTGCTTGCTACCTTGGTGTGTGAGGAGGGCCCAGGTAACAGATCCAGACATGTGTGCATGTAAAGAATGTAGCAGAGAGCCCACAAAAACCAGAGTGCTTGACTTCATCAATTTACATTGTGCAAAAATGGTCTGGGGTCAGGGCAAGGCCTGCACCTAGTTACTTCACTGTCTGTCACTGAGCCCCAATGAATTTACTCTTGGTTGCATTTCCTAAGTAGCACCCGAAGGCCTTCCAGTAGCAGTTTACAAAACAAACTGGTTTCCAGTGGGAAGCATTTTTTTTTTTATAAGAAAAGCACATTGTTTCATGTTGTCATTGGAGATGCATCCTAAACACAATGCACTGTCCGGTATGGAAGCCCCAGGTATCAAGGACAAGGGAGAAAAGGGTGTAGGGTTCCTTGGATCTTGGTCTTCCTCCTGGAGCTTCACTGTGAAGTAACTTTCTTTTTCAACCTATAGTCTATATAAGACAATGGTGTCTATTGGACATTCAGAATTTGATAATAATAAAAAATGATGATAATAATAAAAAAGTTATATACTATCTGCCATAGCTAGGGTTTTACTGCTGTGAACAGATACCATGACCAAGGCAACTCTTATAAGGACAACATTTAATTGTGGCTGGCTTACAGGTTCAGAGGTTCAGTCCATTATCATCAAGGTGGGAAGATGGCAGCATCCAGGAAGGCATGGTGCAGGAGGAGCTGAGAGTTCTACATCTTCATCTGAAGGCTGCTAGCAGAATACTGGCTTCCAGGCAGCTAGGATGAGGGTCTTAAAGCCCACACCCACAGTGACACACCTACTCCAACAAGGCCACACCTTCTAATAGTGCCACTCCCTGGGCTGAGCATATGCAAACCATCACACTGTCTAAAACTATTGGCCAAAGTATTTCCAAGCCAGTGTTCCTAGTAGACTGTACAGTTTTTCCTTTTCTGTTGCTGTTTTATGAAAAATTAATTATTTTAAACTACAGATAGACAAATTTAATATTAACCTTAATTAGTAAAAGATGTGCAGAAATAATTGCTTGCAAAGTCTTGAAACACAGTGCCTGTCAACATTCCTCTTTAGAGGTTTTTTTACTTTAAAGATTATGTCCCTGTTTTCTTTCATGACGTTTGCGTTTCAGGAAATTCAGCTCAGTAGTCTTCTCTTCCTTGGGGGCTGCAGGAGGTGAGGAATGTGTCCCGGCAAATGAAGATTTGGCAGCTTGTACTTTTGCAAAAGTGAATGATCACAATTGATTGTTATTTAGAAATAACAAATTATAAAACAGTAGGGGTGGGAATCCTGGAGATTATTCATAAAAGGATTCGTCCACACAGCCTCCCATTCTGTCATTAGCAGCCTGGATTAGAGTCCACACAGCGTCCCATTCTGTCATTAGCAGCCTCCACTCTGGCAGAGGTGTGAGCCTTGAGATGAAGGCAGAGCCCTCATCACCATTCAGGGGACCTCCTTTCTAGAGTCCATATCAGGAAGTAGCCCTGAGTCCATGTAATTTCCTTCACAATTAATTTTTTGAGTGAACAGTTTATAAGTGGATTCATGAGAGGTTAATTCTACAGAGAGAAGAGTGGGGGGGGATAACTATTAAAAACAGGACAATCACAACTCACTACAGGAACATTTGCCAACATAACATTGTGGCCCAAGGTAATAATATTGAGCTGTGGATTACGGCGTTTAGTGTGACTACGGCTATCTGCTATTAATTTAAAGGAAATTAGTTCCTAATTAGGATGGCCACCCATCTAGAGCCCAAGGTGAAAAAGGAGGAGAAGGAAAAAGGAAAATGCTGGGCACCGACTTCATCATCCTTTCTATTTTTAGTGTTCGGCGGGCTAACACAGCTGTAAGAAAACGAAATCAGCAAGCTTAAGATTTAAGGACGGCACTGCCGTATTTAAAATTTGATTATTGATTTTATAATCACTCAGGTGTTAATCAGCATGCATCCCTGGTCTGAGTCTTATAGGCCATGTAGACAATGATAACATCAAGAAGGGCGGAACTTTGCTCCAGGACTATCAAGTGGCTGACCACGGGCGGGTCACTTGCCCTTTGGGGTCCCCACTACCTGTGCCTGCTCTGACAGGGAGATGGAGAGGATATTGTGGAAGACCGTAGACCTTGGTGCAGAAGATCCGGAATCCTTATCTACGCCCAACTAATGGTATGTTCTATCTGGGCTGCTCTTAACTCCAACTGGCCAGGCTCATGGCTGTGGTGTTAAGACTCTTACCCCATGGTGTCTTCCCCTTTCGCCACCTTCCACTCTCTCCTCACGTTCTCCTCCAACCTCAAGCCTAGAAACCCCAAACTCTGCCTGTATCTCTTCTGTCTAGCTATTGGCTGTTGGCATCTTTATTTAACCAATAGTTTAAAATCAAGGAACAAGGTCACCTTGTACATGTAGACTCTTTCATTTCTGGGGGCAACCAGACCTTGGGGAGCAGTACTTATCATTACAATGCATATTAAAAGATCAACCCTCAACACTCTAGAGGTTCCAAGCATTGTAGGAATACAGTGTAGCAACTCTTTCTTACTCTCTGGCTCATAGGAAAACAAAAAGGCAGATGGAATATTCACAGTTTTTCAGTCCTATTTGAGAATACCTTGTTTTCCTTTGAGTTTCAGAATAGATACATTCTACTCCAAAGCATCCTGTCTCCCCATGTGGTCTCTTTCTGCTGTAGATTCATGTATCACTCTGACTTTCTCAATTGTAATTCTTCAGAGTCACTGTTTGCTACATTGTAATTAAAGCAGTGGTTCTTCCATGGTCAGGTGGGTTCCTTGTAAGCACATGTAGGCACAAGTAGGTCTGTGAATGGATGGACAGAACCATGGGTAATTAAGTCAGTATATGAGACTATATGGGGAACCACTTGTGGCATAAGGTAGCAAGGAATTGGGCCAAGGTCACATACGAGCATCCTGAGAACAGGCACTGGGCAACCTGTTAAAATGATGTAAGTAATGTTGAGCTGTTTGTTTTGGAAAACAAAATCCTAAATGTGTGATTTACCAAATGAAGACTCAGGAGTCAGACGCTGTGGTGAAAGCCTGCTAGCTCAGAGAAGCAGAGAAAGCACCCAGATGAGCTTTCTACTTCATCATCGTTGAGGAGGAAAAAGATTCTTCTTCTCCATGCTGTCTTAAATACCATTCAACTCAAAAAGAAAGGAGACCCTCCTTCCACTTCCCTGGGTTTTCTTATGCTCACTTCCTATCAGCTGATTGCTTGCTCTGCCTCTTGACCTATTATTGACTTTATTTAGCTCTTGTTTGCAGAAAGTTCTTGGGTTAAAGGTGTGTACCAGGGCTGAGCCACACCACAATGAGAAACAGGTTTTTCCAGTTCACAAACTTGGGGTTCACAATGTGATCAAATATCCTGAGACACTGAGCCCCTATTATCAATCTTATGTGGCAGTTTTGCATTTCTTCTTAATTGTAAGTCTCCTTGTCAAGGGACATTTGTTGGGCTTGAGTCCTTCTTAACCCTCCCTCTTGGTAAGCACCCACCTTCCTTTCCTAGCCATGTGCTGTCAATGGATTGATCACAACCCAAGTTCTCAAAGTGTTCTCATTGAGTTAAGCCACCATACATGTGCTATTGTCAGTGGTTAATGCTGACTAGTCAGAGAAAGAACAATTAACCCAATCAGATCTGTTCTTAACAGGGACTCCTAGGAAGAACTCAACACAAAAACTAAGAGTATAAAATTTAGTTCCGGTCCATCTGTGTATCTAGCTAAAGGGCTGAGAGGGCCCTGTGAAGTCTCTTTTTCTTCATCTTCACAGAATAACGACCGAAAGCTGTAAGGTAGGACATACACTGTTGTACTGACTTTCTATGTTGTGTCTGGTCATTTTGCTGTGACCATGCTGGTGGTCAAGTTCTTGGCTGGTAGTACAGCCCATCTGTGACACATTCTTGATGAGAAAGCTAGATTTCGTATGCATGTGTCAAATTACGCCTTTTGCAATAATAAAGCCCTCTCTAGAATTGTCTGGATCTACTGAAGGAGATATAAAATTCCAGCCTATGCATCTGGCAGAAAGGGTGGTCCTCCAGTGGTGGAGGGCCAAGAATGATGAATGACCTCCTTTCCTACCTCAGGACATTTCACTTGCAGTCCTCTACACGGAGTGTTCTCCCTCATGGCATTTGTGGGATTCGTTTCTACTCTCTTACCATTAGCATATTTTCATCTACAACACTAACATCCCAATGTGAGTTGAACAAGGATGATACTGAAGAACATGCTAACTTTGATGGAGAAGAGCCCATGAGACCCCCTCTCCAACCCTACACACAAAGCTGCAGGCAACTGAGGAAAGCTGGGAATGGAAGAGGTGGCCTTCCTCAGGAAGAGCACACCAATTGGCTGTCTGTATCAAACATGCAGATAGCTAGCATCGTATGGCCCGAACAGGTTATATTTAGGAATAACATTATGAACACACATGCATTTATGTGCATTCTGCAGCAATAAAAAGAGGCCTTGAATTTGAAGGAGATTGGAGATGGAGGAGAAGAAAGGAAGAAATATAATCAAATTATAATCTCATACACACACACACACACACACACACACACACACACACACATATATATATATATATATATATATATATATATATATATATATATATGAGGGGAAAGGCCATTTCCAGTTGGTCTGAAGACGGTGGGAAGAGTGGAGCCTCTGTCCTATATGGATAGTGTCCTGTGTTCTTTACATTTCATCAATAGGCTGCACATTGGCTCTGCCTGAAATCTATACCCACTTCCATGTGCTTTCCTGTAAGCACACTGCTCAGATGCTCTTGTTGTCAGTTTTTAGACCACTTTCTCCTTCATTCTTCCCTATACAGCACTTCCCCCCTTGAGACCTGATACCTTATGTTTGAGACCTCGTTTGAATCTCTTAACTGACAGGCATTACTTAGCCCATGAGTAATGAAGCCATGTGAGCCGCAACCATAAGAACAAAATCCATAGGACTTATGATTTATTCCAACCTTGATAACATCACCTAGCTTATATAGACCTATTATTTGAAATAATAAAAAAAAGATAAAGAATTTTCTTTTAAAAAGTCACAGAGTACATTTCCTCTCCTCCCTGGTGTGCATCTGTCTTGTGTCTACTCTTTTCACTTTAAAGTAAAAGTGTAGTTTTGGTTTAAAACTAAATATTATAGCAAAAAAATATGTTGATTTAAAACCAAGGAGCCTTATACTTCTAGCCTCTCTTAGGAGTCCCGTCCATTAAGTTACAGAAGACAGCAGCTAACCTCACAGAACTTTTAAAATGAAAGTGATAAAAGTTCTCTTTGCCAACCACATGTGTTGGGTATGTGCTGTCTGTAGAAGTGAACTTTGTGAGTGTGTGTGTCATCCCGTCATCTGTTCCCCGACCCCAGATACTCATGTGTTCAGGGGCTTTCCTGCACTCTGAGAACTGCATAATCTTGTCTCATATTCTGAAACTCACAAGGAGAAACTATTAAAGAGCTACGCAATCCACGCACATCTGCAAACTCGTTGTCTATGCCTCTCCACCCCTTTCCCCACATCCAGGAGTGTAATCTAGTTTCCCACCAAATCCAAGGTCTAACCCAACTGCAGTGTTCCATCCCTTAGCTTTTCCAATGAACTCAGTCACACGCAGCATGCCACACTTGGCAGCTTTGTTGAGTATTGATGAGAGCAAGGGGAATAGTGTGGCCATGCCCAGCCATGGAGGGCCTTCTGTGTTTAGTTACTAAGTCCTGCAGATAGAGCACCGAGTAAGACAGACAGAATCACTGTCTTCTCAACAGGTTGGGGTTAGATGAACTCCAGGGAGGTTGTGGAATTCTGGAACATGGTCGGGGATTCTAGTCCATCTAGATTCTCCAGTCTGTGGAGTCAGACTAATAAGAACAGGCAGATAATTAGGCCACAGAGACACCAATCAGAATATTTAGAGGTAACACGTAAAAACAAAGTGGACGTAGCTGTTGGGATCAGAGCACCATGTATCTGTTGTATCTCTGCCCCTTGCTATATGTAGAATATTGAGTGTATTACGTACTCTTTCTAAGCTTCAACTTTCCTCACCTGTAAAATGAGACCATCAATAACTTCATTTCGTGTAACTGTAGACAATAAATAGTATACCACTTAAAAGTCCCAAGTTCAGGGTGGCTGATCAAGCCCACATCCAGTTCTTTGATTCTAGTAAGATTCTAAGGTATACCAGAAAGACGAATCAGTAAGAGCCGGAGGTGTGGACTGATATATTGGTGCTAGGCATTGATGGTAATACGGGTAACCACAGATGCCTCTGAGGGCTCCCAGATGAGCAGCAGAGAGACCCTTACAGATATATGACTTAATGATGCCTGGGGCATAGACAGGCTTGGTGTTGTAGTCCTTACTTCTGCTCCATCAAGACCCACAAACCTCCAGAAACTCAAGAAAAAGGAAGATATTTCATTCCTTCTTAAAAGGGGGAACAAAATACCCATGCAAGGAGTTGCAGAGACTAACTATGGAGCAGAGACTGAAGGAAGGGCACTCCAGCCTGATATAGCTGTCTCCTGAGAGGCTCTGACACTGCCTGACTAATACAGAAGTAGAGGCTCACAGCCATCCATTGACTTGAGTATAGGATCCCCAATGAAGGAGTTAGAGAAAGAACCAATGGAGTTGAAGGGTTTGCAGCCTCTTGGGACGAACATCAATATGGACTGACCAACGCCCTCAGAGCTCCCAGAGATTCAACCACCAACCAAGGAGTACACATGGTGGGACTGATTGTTCTAGCAGCATGTGTATAGTAGAAGATTGCAAAGTCTGTCATCAATGGGAGGAGAGGTCCTTGGCACTGTGAAGGTTCTGTGCCCCAGTGTAGGGGAAGGACAGGGCAGATAAGTGGGAGAAGGTGGGGTGGCAGGCATGGGGAGGAGGGAGGCAACAGGGGTTTGTTCTTGTTGTTTTTGTTTGTTCATTAAAAATAAAAAAATAAAAAAAAATAAATAAAAAAAAAAAAGAAAAAAGAAAAAAAAAAAAAAGACTAGTTAAGGGGATTTGTGGGCCATAGATGGAAAGCCAACGGCAACTAAGAGGCTCTGAACTCAGGGAGAGAAGCAGAAGCTGAAACCTCATCTGGCAAAAGCCAGAGCTGTGAAATGTGCCAAGGAGAGAGGATGCTACCATAGCACCTGGAGCACCTTGCTGTTTATGGCTGAAGAAGCAAGTGACCGGCCATTAATGAGGCCCAGTGGAAGGCCCTCTAAGCAGTCATTCAGCACAGTTCTCAACCCTCTGGCTGACCTAACACTAATAAGAACCCTCCAGATTTGAGTCACAGCAGGGGCAGGATGCAGGGGCAGGATGCAGGGGCAGGATGCAGGGGCAGGATGTGTTGGGCCCCATTTTGGCCCTGGTTTGGGCCTTGAGGACAAACCC
>JADRCC010149926.1:0-18889 GCA_019843855.1 Hylomyscus alleni
TGTGTGTGTGTGTGTGTGTGTGTGTATTTGAGGAGATAAAAGCCATTGAAGAGAAAGAGAAAAAACTCTTAGCAAAAAATAACAGCAGTGATAATAGTAGCAGTGATAATAATTTGATATTGTGATAGGATTAAAAGCAAGGATGTATTCTCCACATAGAAAATATTCATAATTTATTGCTACCTAAGTTGTATTAGAAGGAAATTCTGTTGGTAATCATGATCATTAGCCTATTTTATAAAAATTAAGACAAATAAAGAATAAAACAATTACTTTTGTAAGAACTGACATACTAGAACCAATATAGAGTTATTCTTGACGGTTTTCAAGAGGATTATAAAAACACTGCAACTTATTTGCCAACCTTTAGATTCATGCCCTGTGCTGTGTGGAGGAAATGGAGAATATGAAAAAGGCCACTGTGTCTGCAGGAATGGCTGGAAAGGGCCTGAGTGTGATGTTCCAGAAGAACAGTGCATTGACCCAACCTGCTTTGGCCATGGTACCTGCATCATGGGAGTTTGCATCTGTGTTCCAGGATACAAAGGAGAAATTTGTGAGGAAGGTCAGAGTCCCATTTTAATGTATTGCTTCAGGCTTTTTTCTCACTTGATTTTCCAGAGTTTCATTCTATAATACTAGTAGAAAAACAAGCAATCTTTGCAAATAATCAATGTTCAACATACCCTTGGTACAAAGAGCAAAGGTTTGAGGTCAGAGAAGCTCATGTCTCTTCTGATAGCCTTATGGAATGCAAGCCACTGTTTCTGTGACACCTGAAAAGCAGTAAATACAAAAGTGATATCTTTTAATTTCTAATATTGTTTCATAATTTGTTAATTTTCAGCTTGATTATTTTGGGTGTTAAGCATATGTTTTGATTATCACAGAGTCCTTTATGCTGCATAATGAAGCATCACATTTAAGAATGCAATAAAAATAATGGTATAGACATATTTGGAGACATTTTGCAAATGTTTTTCTGGGGAGTGATTTGTAATTACCACTATTACTTTTGCTTTATATTATTTATTTATTCTTACATGCCTCATGACGAAACTTGACCTCCTTCTCTAAAAATAAATCAGTCCTACTACTAATGAGTTTCAAAGCAGAGCCTTTGTATTAAATTTACCCCAAAGGAGTTTTTAGAAAAAAATATTTTTGAAATGGCTATAGTTTTATCATTTCAACAGACATATTGGAAAATAAGTTTACTAGTAATCAGACCATTTTCATGCCACATTCCTCAAATAAGACTGATTTCAGAAATAATATGAAACCATTACCATGGGAGATGGTCTCATCACAACTGTTGTTCAGGAAAGGAGTTGCTGAAAATGCACTGTAATTGCTTTTTAAAGATCACTCATTAAGACTATTACACAGCATTCTAAAGGGTTTAATCTCATTCCACTCCATGAACAAGCAGGATTTTAGCTTTCCACCTCCTATTAGTGGCAGTAGATTATTGGTGTAAAGACTGTTTGTTCCAGTGAATTCCATTGGGTTTGGCTAGGCACCGGAGTTCCTATGAGATCTTAAAACTATTATTTTTATGTAATCATCTAATGATCAAACTATCATTATATGTAAGCATAAATGCAGATGCTCTGTAGACCCAGACACAGTTAACAGTGAGGGATAGCTATCACATCTACAGTTTGCCATGAAAATCATGGAACCTAATTCATTAGACTCTGCTGATTTAAATATCATAAGCAGATGAGGCAGAGGTTTAACCATAAATTAGCCTTTTACTTGATCTCTAAGAAAATGTGTAAAACAGCCAAAATAACAAGAAAGAATGCTCACCATATTAAATGGCATAGGCTTTACAAATGCAACATGAAACTACTCTAACTTTTATATCACAGATGAAGAACCTATAAGCTGAAACAGGATATGGACAGTTTGTTTACAGACATGATGCTGTCATTGTTTTTATTGACTGACTTAGTTGCCATTTTTTTTCAAAATAGAGAAGGGTCACATTGAAAAGTTCTACTTCTAACTTCTCTTGAATACTAGAATATCTGGGCCTACATCAGCTAGAGCCAAGATCCTTTTAAACAGAACACATGGTTACACAGTTTGCTCCCAATCAGCAATATCCTTACAAATACCCCATTTCCTCCACAACTGCTTTCTCTAGCCCGTTGATTTCATTCTTCCAGTTTCAGTATGACTTTCATGATGTCGACATCTTTATAAAAAGAATTTCTAGTTCATGAAGAAAGAAGCTGATAATAATTGCCCTTCAGAATGAGCTTTATTAAGAAAGCACCTCCATGGAAACCCATGGGGAGTCATGCTTGGGCCTTGGGTGGAAAAGAGCATTATGAGAACATTAAGAGGGATAGCTTAAAGTGGGAGATTAAGGAACATAGCTATTACATAAACCATCATGGGGGCAGGGCTTACAAAGCAGAGAGAGCCTGCACAGGAACACTCTGAACAAAGATTTGTGATTTTGACAACTTTCTAGAATTTAGCAGGAAGTTGTACACCACAGAATTTCATTAGGCCTAGCCTATGTGAAAAGAAGCATATAGAGACCAAGTAATAAGTAGGACTTGCATAACAGTGGCAAAGGAGGAGCTAGAGTTGCTTTCTCCCCAACTTTGGTCAAGGTCTACAAGTTCTAACTTTTAACTGGAAAAGGTGTGGTCTGCTTAGATGAATTGAATGTAACACACCTCTTAGAAAATAAATTAAATGGCATTTTGTTTATTATTCTTGTTGTACATTGGCAGAACCAAATAGAGTCCTTCTAAAAATAGTCTTTATCATGGACTTTACCTCTTATTCCAAATCATGAATCAAATTAGATATACATTTGGATACTTTATTTAATGATAAACTCAGTTATTAAACTATTGTTCTAATGACCTTGAGATCTTGGGCTAATCATAATAGCAATAACTACAATTATAATAGACCTTTTGTGGTAACAAGTCATACTCAAAGACTAAGTCAGACTTGCCAATTCATGCAGGTTGTGTCAATACATTCCCGTTGCTTCAAATGTACTTCAAAACATAATCAAAATTAAGACAAAGAATGTGGAACACAACCTTACCATGTCACATAGAATAGTCAGTGGAAAGCACAAAACAATTTTCTACAGGCAAAAAATTCTAGACTCAACAGAATCAGAGACAAATAGAAATAGTTTATTCTAAGATGACAAAAAATATTACAGTGTTCTGATAGAAGAAGGAAGCATCACGAAAGTTTGAAATACAATTTAAAAATGTTGCATTGTTGTTGCTTCTGAAGAATAAACATGAGGTTGTAATAACTTTGTGTAAATTATATTATTTCATATGAAGGCAATCAGCTCACCAAATAACTTAACTTATCTAATTAAAAGCTATATAAAAACTCCTAGATACATTAAGTAAAACTTTGATTCTAATTTCAGTAAGGATAAAGAATGACTTATCAAAAAGCTTTCAGATAATTTTGAAAAGCTGAGAAATTCCTACTGAGGGTTCACACAGGTCCACCCACTCATTTGTGTGGGGAGTATCACTGACTGTTCAGAATTGCTTGCAGCATATGTGTGATTTTCTTCTTCCAAATTTAGGTTGCAACCTTTATCATATCCTACCATATTTTTAAGTGTTAATAATCTTCTGGTTTAAACACAATGTTTGCATAAGTCATTTTATTGCCTAATTAAAACAACATTAATGAGATGATACTAGGAAATCAATGTATCTCAGTTCTATAATCCTCTTCTCTCTCAACCTCCCCCAACCGTTTTGTTTTTGATATTCAGAGGACTGCTTAGATCCAATGTGTTCCAGCCATGGCATCTGTGTCAAAGGAGAATGTCATTGTTCTACTGGCTGGGGTGGAGTCAACTGTGAAACTCCACTTCCTATATGTCAAGAGCAGTGCTCCGGACATGGAACTTTTCTTCTGGACACTGGAGTTTGCAGCTGTGATCCCAAGTGGACAGGATCTGACTGCTCTACAGGTAGAGTGGGGCTCTCTCTCCCCCCCTCTCTTTTTCTCCCTCTCTCTCCTTTTACTCTCAAGTCAACTGATCATTTCACTAAGGTACTACATTGTAAAATCTGGAGTGTATAACTTCATTAATCACGATAAGTTTCCAGGTATTTCCTAAGTCAGTATTTTACTTCTATTTTATTTTACAGTTTCTGCATTATGTTTCTCTGTGATAGGTGTATGTGATTTACCTTTTGTTCTCTTTGTTTCTTCTACTATAGTTCCAATAGTATTCAAATTTTCTACAGTCTATTCTTGGTAGTTTCTTTCAAATTTCTATCACCACAAATTCGAATAGTCAACGTATTCATTGAGTAACTCATCATGTAAAAACATAACAATCACAGTATTCTACCACATTTAATATAGTACCATATTGCCTCCAATTATTATTATTTCTAAAACATTGTTTCTTTTCCTTATTCTTTAATCTAATGTCTTCCACACTTCTCCCCTGTCTACACATAAACTCCTTATCAAAGGATCACCACGAACTATTAAAGCTGCCTGCCATCTACTTCTGCTTAGTGAATGAATCCCTCCCCCTACTTATATAATTTATAAGATCTGCTTATCCTAAGTACATTCAATATCTATATGTTTACATGTGATTTGTTTATCATAAAAATGTTAATTAGCTTTCAACCTAGAAAAATCCAATCCCACCAAGACCAACTACAACTTTAGGCATTTTGCTAAACTTTTTCTGACTAGAATATTATGAATGGTATGAAATTCATTCCATATGCATAGAGAGCCCAGAAGCCAGAATGATTCAGGTATTTATACACATGGCTTGTTTTTTTTCTTTCTATATGGCAAACATAAAAAGGAATAGGTCATTCTTTATATTTTTATGTCTTATTAAATGAATAGAATTAACCAATGAATATTCTTGGAAAGCTTCTGCCTATGAATATTCTTGGAAAGCTTCTGAGTATGAATTTTGTAGAGGGTGTAAAAATGGCATATGGTAAGCAGAAAACTTGAGCGCACTGTGGGATTTTGTTCCCAGTGAGTTACATATGAACTGAAGTTTGTGATTCTGCCCTAAGAAAGCAGGAGGATCCCTCTGCTAAGATCCATAATTCTAACATAACTCAACCACAATTATAAGCATATATACCTCATATTGAAATAATATGGAAAATAGGGATGAATTTCAAATTATCAGAACATGAGAGATCTGTATGGTGATATGTTCCTATAACATCATCATTTAGAAGTATGAGAGCATTTTAATTTCCAGACCAGCATGGGCTACACTGTGACTTCTAGGCTAATCTGGCTCTAAAGTGAGACCCTGTGTCTAAAAACAGGAAGTAAAGATTAAGATTATAAAGGTTATTTAATTGTCACTAAATGTAATAATTAAAAGCCATTCATTTATAAATGTACAATATTTACATTAACATCTACATGCTGGTCATGATGCTTGGAGCCAGTAGTATATAGGTGCCCAAAATGGGCATAATCTTTGCAGAAGTGAATATTATAATCTAGTTGGAAACATACATTTACAAAGTTAGAAAAGAATGGTGAAATACAAGTGACTAGACCTATGGAGGTGTATCATACAAATCAAGCCTGATTGATAACTTATTTTCAACATATTAATGAAAACCTTTCATAATCTTATATGTCAGCTATAGTATTATTGGATACTAGTACTCTTATTGTTGAAATGCATAATGAGGACTTGTTATTGTCTCCTAAGTGTTGCACATATGTCAATTCGCTAGAAGTACAATTATCATGAATACTTTAAAGATGAGGAAACTGAGGCACAGAGACAGGCTATAAATTATCCAAAGTACCAATATAACCCATTGTCTTAGTCAAGGTTTGTATTCCTGCACAAACATTATGACCAAGAAGCAAGTTGGGGAGGAAAGGGTTTATTCAGTTTACACTTCCACATGGCTGTTGATCACCACAGGAAGTCAGGACTGGAACTCAAGCAGGTCAGGAAGCAGGAGCTGACACAGAGGCCATGGAGAGATGTTCCTTACTGACTTGCTTCCCCTGGTTTGCTCAGCTTGCTTTCTTATAGAACCCAAGACTTCCAGCTCAGGGATAGCACCACCCACAAGGGGCCCTCCCACCCTTGATCACTAATTGATAAAATGCCCCACAGCTGGATCTCATGGAGGCATTTCCTCAAGGGAGACTCCTTTCTCTGTAATAATTTCAGCTTGTGTCAAGTTGACACACAAAACCAGCCAGTATACCCATGTTGAGCCAGAATTTTGACCTTGCATATTCCATGCATTTAGTAACATCCATCTAAGAGCCATTTACCTACTTTATTATATTTAAAAAAGAGGTGTTATTACGGGACCATGTCCACCAGGGCCATGAGGCACAGAGTATGATAGAAATCAATGTTACTTCTCTAGGATGAGAGAAGAGAAGACATTGAAAAAAGCTTCACACTTGAATTTTTGCTAAAAAAAAAAAAAAGATGGTGAATGTTTATTAGCTGGACAAGAAAGGAAAAACCAGGCAGGAGTAGGTTTTAAAAGAAAGACAGGAATCTAAATGACACATCTGGGGACTTGAAAGTCATTGGGTTAGTTGTAGCCTAGGAGTGCTAAAGAGACAAAACTGTCAGCAATGACAAGAGCATTCATTGGGCCAGAACATAAAGAATTTTATTGACATAGCATGCTCAAGAATTTGCATTTCCTCATAAAGCAATAAGAGTGCACTGAGTAGTTTCAAAGAAACTGCAACATACATTTAAATTTTACCATTCTGACAAACACTGAAAATATCAATTTATAAAAGATGGCACAGGAGAGGAAGCAGGTGGCAGTTGAGTGTGGAGACAGAGAGACAGAAGCATGGTCTAACCAGTTCAGGTCCGTGTGTAAAAGGAAGAAATACTGCCAACCGATAGATGACAGTGGGGGAAAACACATGGGCAAAAATGTGGGGGACATGTAGAGGGACCAGACATAGTGCTTGATTGTGTGTGCCGGAGATGTTGGCATAAGGCATAAATAGACATGCCAAGCAAGGGGTTGAGATTCAAGGATGGAATTCCAAAAGAATCCTTTTGTTATACAGCTATGCCAACATTCAATATGGATGGGAAAGTCCATAATGAATGTATTATTGACAAGAGTCATTTTTGTCAGTGGTGTAGCCACTGATAAGATGTTCTTGCTCAAGTAAATAACTCTCCAACCCACAATTAGGCAAAAAACTTTAATTAAACTCAGTGAAAATATACTTTTATATGAAAGAATGACCTCCATTTGTTGAAAAGAAGGGTTCTAGAAAAAGAGGGAAACTGATGAGAAAAGGAGAATCAGTTTTAAAATTGACTAAAATTCATGTGTATCTATATACACACAAAACTGTTAAAAATAAAATGAATATAAATACATCTTAAATTGGGGATGAATACTTTATGCATTTTCCAGCAGACCAAAAGAGAGCACAAGATTGTCTAGAAAGAATATAGAAAATAGTGATCAAGTAAGAACTCCATGGAACGTCAATATGTCTTTACCGTATTAGGGTCCTTAATATCAAGTCAGTACTTCACTCATAGAATTGAGGATGTGGTTCAGTAATAAAGGCTCTGGATTCAATGCCCAGAAGTACAAAGAATTCAACAGGAAAGGACAAAATGTACTTGTTTGTTTATATACAACTAGCTTACATGTACTGAGAATAAAGTGTGATTCTGTATCAAATATTTGTTCCGTCAGATCTCAAATATCCCATACATGTTCTTCTTGGTGCCTAAAGTGAAACAAACTTCCTCTTCATGTATCACTTATCAGTGGCATGAATTAAAATGTTTCTATTTCAAATGAGTCAATATATAGTTTCTCTTTCCAGTGTTACCTGCTGTGTAGCTACCTTTCTGTTGCTGTGATTAAGTACCATGGGACAGTTTAAGAAAGGGACAGTTAATTTTGTCTTATAGTTTCAGGGAAATAAGACTTTGGATAAGAGCAGAGGTACACAACAACATGCTGTACTGTGCCAGCAGGAGCACAAAGCTGGACTTCAAATCTTGTATCACAAGCAGTAGGCAGAGAGTGCAACCTGGAAGTAAGTAGGCAAGATTTTCCTCTCAAAAACCTGCTTCTAGTGACATGCTGCCTTCAGACAAGACACAACTCCAAAACTTCTTCAAACAGCCATCTACTGTGGACCAGCGTTCATGAGCCCAAAACTATAGGGACACAATTGTTATCCTATTATACCTGCATTCCCAAATAAGCAATGCCATGTACAAGTCTTATAGGCTAGGAAGAAAATTGCATGAGAGAAAAGGCCAGTAACAAAGGGTACTTGAAGAAAAATGGCTGACATTTTGAGGTTGCAGTCCATCAGTGTAGAGAAGTCTTGGCAGCAGAAATATGAGCTGTGTCAGAAGTCAAGAGTGGGAGGAATGCTAGAATTCAGCTCACCTTCTGCTTTTCATTTAATTTAGGATCCCAGCCAGTAGTAATAAGGTGCCATCCTCCACATTCGGGGTCAATCTTCCCTGTTCAGTTAAATCTTTCTCTAGAAACCATTGTAGACATAGCCAGATGTGTTTCCCTGGTGAATCTAAATCCAGACAAGTTGATAACAAAGATTAACCATCAGAAAGGTATTTAAGGTAGGTAGCATTGTGACCATATCTGCATTTTAGAGAAATCTTTCTGAAAAATGTTTGAAAAACTAATTTAAAATGGTATTCATGTGATTTGAAAGAATCTAAAGACCTGTGACATAGAATAGATGTATGTGATAAAAGTTTTGAAATAGGACTTGGTAACCACGTGGGGTGTTCCATGCTATAACCTGCTGCAAGTACAGAAAGAAGATTGGTAGAAAGCCAAGGGAAGTCTGGAGTGTGTAGTGAGTTCAAAACCAGCTAGAACTATACTGTGAGACTCTTGATTCAAAAAATTAGGACTTTAAAACTATATGAGTCTAAACAAAGACTAGGATTTTACTAACACTGATTTGAATATTATTAACATGCTATATAAACGTTAGCAATACTCAGTGAGATAAGTTTTCACCTATCAAAGAATTTATATTAACTACCTATTCTGTGTTGTTTGCTATGGTCGTGGGATATGTCATCAAGGCAATAAAGATTCCTGTGCTGCAGTCTGCAATGGTGAGACAGAGAATAAATAATAAGAAATACATGGAAATGTTTTCAGTATGAATAAACAGAGACATTAAGCAACTGACCCAAGGTCATAATCCTGGTGAGTTGCAAACCTATGTGTAGACATCCAAACTGCTAATAGCATGCTAACATGCAGTGTTTTTATTTTCAGCCTCATACCACCATACTCCTACCAAAATAGGATAGGAGTTAGACAAAGAGAGAATGCTCAAATGAATAAATTCTCTTATTGAAAAGCAGGTGTGAATGGAATATTTTTGTTCAGAAACCTGAACCAAATTCACATTCATTCAGTTCAGGCCCAATAACCAAACCACACTAGAAAAATTTCTTATTCACACAAGCACACCTAATAAACCTACCAAATTGAAAAATAGTGAAAGGAAATGCTTTCCAAATCTCTAGTGTCATGGTAAGAATAGTCCTTCTGTGATTTTTAAGCTCTATAAAGGTTGTTCCCAAAGAGCATATTTAACCATGGAGATGATCTCACTGTGCAGACTCTTAATTGAGTGTTCTCAGTACAGGAAGCAATTTAGCATCTGATTCTGATAATGGATCATGTCATTTCAAAGGTGGATATGCTCTTTGCCATTGATCATCTTCCTCCTCCAAGTACATGAAGCAGCTTAGCTGTTGGCATGTTAACTATGCTGCTTTGATATCAAAGGGACTGCAGAAACTCATCTGCTGATTATTTTTAATCTGTTTTCCAACCTACAGTATTGTTGGCAGCCTTAAACTGATACTTGACATAGACTTCTTTAGCCTGATAGTCTCTTGACACTTCACAAAGGTTAACTCATTAGTCTTGAAAATACCTCAAGAGGAATATAATAGAAGCTTGTTATATCATGGGTTAGATGTGGATATACCACAGGTCAAATTGTGCTCTCTTAAAACATAACTCCTTGCTGTAAAATCTCAGTAATACGTTTAGCCTGTTGTAAGGGTATTGGCCCTGGCCTCTGAGATCAGCATTGTAAAATGTGTCTACTATATTTCTTTGGTAAGATCTGACTTCTCCTGGACACAGTCTCTTAGGGGAGTATAAAAGTAGAATATAGAGTTCTGAATCTCTTTTTTTCTTAATTAAATTGATCTGAGCCACTCTGTCATTACTCACAAATAATAGATAATACAGTTCAAGAAAGTAAGCACTTATATGAAGAGGGCACCTCTTGCCCTTGCTCTGCTATGATCACCCTTATAATAGGTGTGCCTTAGAAGCAGATTAACCGGCTAGAAATATACAGAGTAAAAACAACTGAGGTGATTCTGAACATACTGTTTGTTATACATCAGAAACATTTGAAGGATTATCATCATGTGCCTCATACAAAGAGGGTATTAGATACTAAAGATGTCAAAGATTTTGTTTTGATAATATTTGTTTTTAAGCCTTTCTTTGACATTTACTCCTATTTCCATTAGAAAGATAGCAGGGTTGATATAGTTGTGGATGTAGGTGTCTCAATGTGTGAATACATTCACAGAATGGTGACTTTGAGTAATACAATTTAGTTGTGCCTCAGATACATCATGTGTGAAATGGTGGATTTGCCAGAAGACCCTGATATCCTCTCTAATACTGAAATCTATGATTCTTGATCTTGAACATTAGACTACTGACATTGATTATTAATGGTTTGTGGGTATAGTCCATTAACTATCTTAACTCTCAAAATGTTTGTGGTGAGACTATGTTAAGAGAAAATAGTTCTCATTATAAGAACAGACTCATATTTTGACATATAGAACATGCTTTTAAGCATTTCAATCTGCAGAAGAAAATGCACACTCATGGAAAGATGTGTTTATACATACATATATATTATTTTCATTATAACAATGTTTCACTATATTTTTAAGTGTTCTCTAATGGATTGTGATATGCATCTACTAATAAAAAGATAATTAGCAAAGAAAGTCATAAGGGATTCATATAATAATTGTTGCTAAGGAAACTTTCCTTGATTATGCAAGCAACATATGCTTCCAAACATTGTCAGTTTCTTCTTTTATTGAAAATGCCAATGATAAAATGATTTCATCTGACTATCTCTAGGACATATAACACATCTCTTCCTGCAATTTCTAAGAATTGATTAGACCTTTTAAAGTGAGTCATGCATACGCAGAATTTTCTTCTAATATTATAGTTATATCAGGGTCATAGATACTATTTGACAAAGAAGCTTTATTAAAAATGTAATGTACATTCTATGAGGATGACTTATAACCATCCATCATGCTGCTAAAGAGAAAAATCTATTCACATATAAGATAACTAGGATATAGCATCTTCAATAAAAAGAAATCAGTAAACAGAAGAGAAACATAGAAATGCAAATACTTTTCTCTCTGCAGTTTCAGACACACTTGATTTCTTAGGAATGGTGATAATTTCTTACAAAAGGAAAAATGAACTTCACTAGTGAGCGGCAGCATTAATACACCCTAATTCTACAGATATATGGACCTAAGGAAATGCTCAGTTAAAGGCAAAGAGTCACTGAAATGATGGGCATGGTGTGTTAACAGTAAAAAAGAAAAAAGGCTTCTGATTAATTCACGCCAGCTTATTTATTTTAATCTGACGCTCACAGTGTAATGCCTATGCTGAAATTCATTTTGACTCGCTCTTATAGTCACTAAAACTAAAAGACAGACTTGGAGGTGATTCTGATATGATTAATTAAAATTTTCCGAACGCCTGCCCTTGCAACATTGTTGCATTACCTAAAGTCAGGTCAAAATTGAACAATAGATTGTTGAAATAAGTGGAGCTCATTGGTGACCCTAGAAATGCAAATGCAAAGGCTCCTTAAAAGCATCCGAAGCCAAATTAAGTGTGTGAAACTGCATGTGCAGAAATATCTTTGGGAGGTAGATATGAAATGGAAAAAAAAAATCACACCATTATAATGATTTCCTAGCAACACATCCTGCTCAGACATGGTTTGTCACCCCAAGCTTTTTTTTTTTTTTTTTTTTTTTTTTTGCTCAAGTGAAAATAGAAACTGAACCCAAATATATTTTTCGATTTTTAAATTTTCTCATTTATATAGAAGGTCCTGTAAATACACCCTAATTTTCTACATAAATTTGTAACTGTACACGAAATAGCTGATATGTTCGAAGCACACTTTTTTCTCATTTTGTTCTGAGACAATAAAAAAGCACACCTGTTATGCCATCATTAGCAGGCAGCAATGCAAAAATACAGTGAAACTTTGACAATTTGACAAGTCTAAAGTGAGAGGCAAATTTCCAGAGGCCTCTGTAAATCTGAGATAAGTCTACTATTTTAGGACATTATAACTTCAAATTTATTTTGAAACCCAGGGACTCATATCATTCGTGAAACAAGAAAATCAAGTTAAGCAGGAGTGTGAGCCTGGATACTTACTGATCTAGCTAAAGTATAGTATAAGGAATTTATTGGGACAGACTGACAGGAACATCAAAAGCAAACAAGCAGAATTTTATTTCCACTGCTGGATGCATTCTTCTCATTTACTCAATTATTCTTTTGTTTTGTTTTAGTTAGTTAGTTTGTTTGTTTGTTTGTTTGTTTTGTTTTACGACAGGGTTTCTCTGTGTAGCGCTGGCTGTCTTGGAACTCACTCTGTAGACCAGGCTGGCCTCGAACTCAGATATCTGCCTTCCTCTCCCTTCTAAGTGCTGGGATTAAAAGCATGCACCACCACTGCCTGGGTTTTTTGTTTGTTTTGTTTTGTTTTTTTGGTTTACTCAATTATTCTGAAGTTTGGATTCATTTAGTATTTGCCATGTGTTTAGTTTTATATTTAACTACATGAAATAAAAATAGACCTGGAAAAAATGTATACTAAGGTGTGTCTATTCTGATGTGTAAGATCCTATGAAGAAAGCAGTCACTTGGCACCCACCTTTATAGTTCGCCTTGTAGTCCTAGTAGTCTTCTGACAGAGGAGAGACAAAAGTTTGATAGCAGGCCAGGAAGTGGTGGCGCATGCCTTTAATCCCAGCACTTGGGAGGCAGAGACAGGCAGATTTCTGAGTTTAAGGCCATTCTGATCAACAGAGTGAGTTCCAGGACAGCCAGGACTACACAGAGAAACCCTGTCTCGAAAACTATATAAAAAAAAAAAAGAAAGAAAAGAAAAGTTTGATAGCAAGATAGCTAAGAGAGACAGAAAGAAAGTAAGATTCAAGTGGACAAATCAACCAAGCAAACTTAGAGGTAGAAAAGAATGCATTATCCCAATCCTGCATGTGAAAATCAGTTGATTAGGGATGCAAAAGTATATCCCAGTCATCCTAGTGTGCTTTCTATTGCTGTGATAAACACGATGACCAAAGCTACTTAGAGAAGAAATGCTCATGAGGCTCCATCATATTCTACCATGAAGGGAAGATAGGGCAGGAACTCAAGGCAAGAATCTATTGACAGGAACTAAAGCAAAGGTCTTGGAGAAGTTCTGCTTACTAGCTTGCTTTTATGGCTCACTCAGCTTACATTTTTATACAACCCAGGACTACCTACCCATGGCACCATTCACAGTTGGCTGGTCCCTCTCATACCAATCAATAATTAAGAAAATGTCCCCATAGACTTTCCTATAAGCCAATGTGATGAAGATTTTTTTTTCAATTCACATTTCCTCTTTTTGTATGGCTTTAGCTTGAGTCAAGTTGACAAAAATTAACCAGTATACTATGTATGCCCACTAAACATTCCTATAAAGTATCTTACATCTATGGGGCCGTTTTCTTCACTCCATCATATGATTGCATTCATGTTATTCAAATGACTATTACAGACTTTATTTTGATTACCTCAAATATTTATAGGATGGCTCCAGAGATCTGATTTAAGTGCATATTCTGGTTAATTGGAGAAAATGACAAGAGGGTTTGAAAGAACCTATACATACAAATAACAAAACTAGAACTGGAAGATTATATTTATATATTTGTGAATAGGTGTTATATATAGTGGTGATAAGCAGTTGATATCTTACACGTTTAGACAACAACCACAAGGAAGGGAGAGCTAACAAGAAATGATGTGGCCTTTTAAACCACAAAGTTTACCCCCATATCCAACAAGGCCACATTTTTCCAAGCAGTTCAACCAATTTCTGGCTAATATGAATGGAACAGCAATGAACATGATTGAGCAAGTATCTCAGTAGTAGCCTGAAATGTCCTTTGGGTATATACCCTGTGGTATGTTGGGACAATTTGGGGGTAAATGCCCAAGAGTGGTATAGCTGGGTCTTCAGGTAGATCTACTTCCAGTTTTCTGAGAAACCTCCAGATGGATTTCCAGAGTTATTGTACCAGTTTGCAATCCCACCAGCAATGGAGGAATGTTCGTCTTTCTCTACATCCTCACCATATGTGCTGTCACCCCAGGTTTTGATCTTAGCCATTCTGCTGCTGTAAGGTGGAATCTCAGGATCATTTTGATTTGCACTTCCCTGATGACTAAGGACTTTGAACATTTCTTTTAAGACATTCCATTTTGCCGGTTAAAGAATTATCTGGTTGGAGTCACAGCCTAAGGGCACTCTTCCCTTATTCCATTTCAAACCAGGCCTTTCTTTCAACTTCTCATCCTTTTGAGCACAAGACTTACCTCCAGTGTTAAATTTCCTGGTTGTATTTTTCTTTTTAGACTACAACTTGTACTTCTTTTTATCCTACTTTGGATTTTTCATTGTGGATCTGCATCTGAGTGGCCACTAATATTCACACGACAGAATCAATAATGTTAGGCTGCCATGAAATCTCCTTAGCAAGGAAGTCATTCCAAAAGTTTTCAATTTGGTGTCCAGATGACTCCTTGGAAAAGAGCAAAAAGCAGCCACATTTATTGTCAAAATATCACAATAGTTTCTAGTGAAATTATTAAAAAATATTCCCCTCTAAACACTCGTCAGCTGGCCCTCCATTATCTACATTGTTCTAAGAACAACTGTCTTCCAAGCTCCTACCATGATGGCCCATTAAATACCACTTTACTAGTACAAAATATTCAAATCTTCCATATTTCACCAAAAGCAGCATGGTCAGGCCTGTCACATCAAAAACTCACTCCTGGTACCAACTTCTATCTTAGTTACTTCCCTACTGCTGTGAAGAAACATCATCATGAAGAAACCTTATAACTATCAACCGTTTAATTAGGGTTCAATGGGTCAAAGGGCTGTAATCCATAATAACCATCCTGTGGGAAGCATGGCAGCAGGCAGGAAGATTTGACAGTGGAATTCGAGCTTCGAGTTCACATGGCAACAAAGATAACATAGACAGCAAAGATAAATAACACAGAGCTAACTGGAAATGGCATTGTCTTTTTAAACTTCAACCATCCCTAGTGACATAACTTCTATAACAAGGTCATATCTCCTAAACCTTCTCACCACCTGGAGACCATGGATTTAAATATATGAGCCTATGGGGACCATTCTGATTCAGAACACATAGTATGATTGCTTTTACTTTTTCAAAACTTATTCTTGAGAATTTCATATATGCACACAATCAAATATGATCATGACATCTATTTACCTACCAACTGTCTTCTGACTTCCCACTGAAATATTTTACCTTCATAATCTAAGTTCTCATCTTAGTTTTTGTTTGTTTGTTATTTGTTTTTTTGTTTGTTTTATAGTATCTCACTAAGTCCAATTATTGCTGCCAATTTGTGCATAGGTACAGAGCCATCTACTATAGCATAGGAATGCTACCAAAGAATGATTCTCTCTTCCCCAGATGTTATCATCATTCAATGGCTTCTTAGTTATGGATGGAGGCTTGTAAGTTTCTCCCTTAGCCATGATGAAAATTTGGTTGGCTTCACCTTGTTCAGGTCTTGTATAAATAACCATGACAGCTATGACTTAATGAACGTAATAACCATGTCAAGTTCAAAAGACAGCATTTCACAGCACTCTTCTCCACTCTTTGGCCTTTCTACTTCCTCTAATATGATGTTATCTGAGACTTGGAGAGGGTTACATGTAATAGATTTAATTTAGGACTGAGCACTCAATAGTCACTTATTGTCTGCTCTTTAGCCAATTATGAATCTCTTTATTGACTTCTACCCAGCTTTAAAAGAAGCTTCTTTTAATACTGTTCAGAGCATCAGATGTCTATGGATATAAACATAAATACTTAGAAGGCAGCATGAACACATAACCGTTTCACAAAATAACAATACTGTTCTTCAGTCTTAAGATGTATATCTCCTCATCTATGTGATTCCAGTCTTCTTTGCAGTATTAGAAATTATTTCTCTCCTGTGAAGCAAGCATAAAATCCAATCAGAAAGTAGTTGGCTACCCAATAACAGTCATGTCATTCCTGCACTAGTATATACATCTTGCCTGGATAGTGGTTATTGTAGCAAACAAAGTTCATTGTTGGGTAAAGTCATTGGTTTCTTTTTTGCCCCACAACTGTCATAGCATCTTGGAGGATTATAAAATATAAACAATAGGGGTAGTTTCTCAGCCAGGTTGAGATTAATTTCTCTAAGTCCTTCAATCCAAGTATGTGGTGTTTCAGCAGCAAGGTCATCTTATAGATAGAGGTAGATAGGTAGATAGATGGACAGATAGACAGACAGACAGACAGACAGACAGACAGGATGGATCTATAGAAAGAGAAAGAGATATAGTGATACATAAGTATACATATATAAGGTGTGTGTATGTGTGTGTATGTATTATATATGAACTATTTCCTGAATTTCACAAGTAGATACTTGATATTATACAAACTCAGAGTTTAGATAAAAATATAGACCCCACTCTGGATCACTATTGAACCTTAGGTCAATTAGTTCAGTAGATGACCATAAGTATCTTAACAGAGCAAGACTTACCAAAAAAAGCCTTGGGTATATTATCACTATGAAACCCAATTTTAAAATCTAAAAGCTGTCTTTTTAGACTAAATTCAGAATTTAATTCATTTTTAGTAATTAGCACTTTTATACTACAAGTTAAAAAAAGAACTTATAAGTTTCACTTAAATCAAGGAATTATTCTACTAATGTATAGGTAAACATATTAGAGTTCAGCAAACCTTGAAAAGCTCATTCTATGCTAGCAAAATGGTTCAGATAATGTGCATTAAAAAAGAATTCTCAAAAGTATTGTTCAAAAGAGAGTTTTGAAACCATAGCAGTCAAAATCAGTGAGGTTAACAGTGAAGTCAAGAGTAGGCAGCTTCAACAATCAAAGCAATCCTCCCACACTTCTCTGCTAGGTTCATTCAGTTTTTAATTGAATTCTCCATGTCAGGCAATGAAAGTTTCAACACTGTAAATATGATTGCCTACTTACAGTCTTCGTTTTATTCCTCTATAATCATTATTTGATAAACTTGTTACTGTAAGCATGGAATAGTATGATGAGATTATAGACATTGCTTAACAATGCTATGTAGTTTACAAAAGAAGAAACTGGGTCACCAAAATGTTGAATGACTTACATGTGGTCATACACCTTACTGGGTCCATAGTTAATAAGAGAACCAAACCTTGTGATGTCTCATTTAAACACTGTAAATATCCTTCATGGAGCTTGTTTGAATTGACTAGATGATGTTCCATTTTCATTGTCAACACTTTCACTGAATTTCTAGGAAGCTGGCAGTGAACACACCCGAGGAAGTATCCTCAAAACTTTCTTTTTCCTAGCAAAGAGAGTGTTATGAAAATTGTCATGGTTTCAAGCATAAAAATATTCAGACAGAAATAAAATCAAATCTAGGGTCTTCCTCTCAGCTACTATGTGACCTTGAAGAGGTTTCTTGGCTCTCTGAGACTCTTCTGTAGACTTGAGAATGGGGAAATAATTCCCAAGTTCCAGGGTAGCTGTAAGGGTTAAATGACATTATATAAAAGCATCCCCCAGCATAATGCTTCTCACACAGAAGATACTAAATTATGATAATAAATGGTTGCTATTATTGTCATTATATTTCAATTCTCATTGTAAAGACATATTTCAGAGACAAATCTTTTATATGAAGGAGATAAATTAGTAGCTGTCTCAAAGAAATTCATTTCAGACACTGTGGGGCTGAATTAATTTAAAGGAATATGAAAATTCTTTCTACTCCAAAGTCATTTCATTCTTTTGTCCTTACCCAGATGGTGTTGTTTCTTGCATTCCTTGAACACAGATAGATGGTTTATTTGAAAAGGTGGCTAAGAAGTAGCTCTTCCATCTCTTCATTCTCTTTCTTTGAGCTCTGTTATTCACTATAAAATATTGTTCAAAGAAAATTTATATTCTTTGTGTGTCGGCTAAGATTAGAGTTCAGCAACAGGAATTACCACTCTCAAGGAACACAAAAAGTGGCTTAAACAAGACAGAAGTATGATTTTTCTCTGAGGCAAAAAAAAAAAAATTATATATCTAGGGGCAGACAGCACAAGGGTCTTTGGAGATTCTGAAAAAAAAAAGCTGCTTTCAGCTCAGCACTCTTTCATCCCTGTGAGGACCCTTATGCTCACATAACACAATGGTAGTCAGTTCTCTAGCTAAAATGTCCTCATTTAGGTAAGAGATAGTGTGGTATGAGGTCCTTTTTACCTTCACTTTCATCATTGAAACCATACCTAAAAACATTCACTTATCTCATTGACCAAGAACAATCACACACACACACACACACACACACACACACACACACACACACACA
>JADRCC010149973.1:0-12848 GCA_019843855.1 Hylomyscus alleni
AAAGAGGAAAGAGTCATGGAAGATATGACATTAGTCCATGGTTTTGAACCAGAGTGGTAGTGTGGAAATGACAAAACAGGTGTGGCTGGTCTTTAGAGGTTTTTTATTTTTATTTATTTTTATTTTTCTGGTGGATTATATTTAAAGGCACAGTGCCAAACCAGCTCAGCTTGGCAAGAGATATAGCTTGAGTGGGCAAGAGACTCATGGAGTGATTTGGGTATAATAGTCCAAAATTCAAAACAGGAATAAAGGAGGGAGCTAAAGGAAGAGACAGAGGCATCGTCATTGGGGGGAGAGCTCTTGTCAAATGCTGCTGAGGGGCTGGGCTATATGTGATGTCTGTCAGCCTGGGAATTGCTAACACTGGACAGAATAATTTAAATGTGGCAAATGTGTCTAGAAGCCTGGTTGGAAAGGAATCCAGGAAGACAACACAATATGAGGTAGAGACAGCAAAGACAGGTGCATTTCATTTTAATATAACTACAAAATTCATTAGGGAAATGGAGTCCTACCTGGAGACAGTAGTGGCAGCAAGAGAGATTGTTAATGGTGAGCAACAGTTTGTGGTGTTTTTTCCTCTGTTTTCCATTATTTTTCAAGATGGGTCTTGCTCTGTAGTTCAGGATGATTTTGAACTAAAAATCTTCTTACTTCTTGCTCTGCTCTGTGTACTGGGGTTATACATGTTACATGATACCCAGCCAGTTGAGGATGTTTCTGTGTAGATAATACTAGCCTGGAGGGGATATGTTCATGATTGCAGGTAGGATATCTTTGAGATGAGAGCTTATAAGACCTGGAGTCCAAGGAGGAAGCGGTGGTGGTAGAGGCATTGTGGGAAGGTCTTGCTCTTGAGACTCCAGAGTCAAGATCAGAGATTCAGGGACATGAAGAATTTGGCAGCAGGCCTGTGTGTAGTTTTTACTTCTGATAATATCAGTGTTTTTCAGTAAAGAAGGAAAGTTGTGAGATGAATAATGATGGCATCCCCCACCTTAGTTTATTTCATAGCATGGTTTAATGAAAAAAATTGCCTTCTTGTTTCTCTATTCAAAGCACCAGTGATCATGATAATATGTGCATATGACTAATTTTTTTTTAAATTAGTGTTAATGAAGGAACCACAGCGCCTTGCAGGTTCTAAGGAAGCACCTTACCATCAAGTTACCCCTTGTACTGCCTGGTTTTGTATACCAACTTGACCCAGGCTGGAGTTATCACAGAGAAGGGAGTTTCAGTTGGGGAAGTGTCTCCATGAGATCCAGCTGTGGGGTATTTTCTCAGTTAGTGATCAAGGGGGTAGGGCCCCTTGTGGGTGGTGCCATCCCTGGGCTGGAAGTGTTGGGTTCTATAAGAGAGCAGGCTGAGCAAGCCAAGGGAATCAAGCCAGTAAAGAACGTCTTTCTATGGCCTCTGGGTCAGCTCCTGCTTCCTGACCTGCTTGAGTTCCAGTCCTGACTTCCTCTGGTGATCAACAGCAATGTGGAAGTAAGCTGAATAAACCCTTTCCTCCCCAACTTGCTTCTTGGTCATGATGTTTGTGCAGGAATAGAAACCCTGACTAAGACACCCCTCTAACTAACCAGGACTTTTCATGAACAATTTTTGGGGAGAACTTGACAACTTCTAACATCATCTTTAAAGTTGTCTCTTCCTAATCAAAACACCACACATGGATGATAACTGAAAATGTAATTGTCTTCCTTATGAGGAACATCAAATAGGGTCTTGTTTATATTCTGTTCACTTTACAATGTCTCCCCTTCCCCTTGGGTCTTGTAAGCCCTTTTTTTAGATACTGACAGCTTTCATCTCATTTCTGATATATTAATATAAGAGGTGACTATGAGTCCAAATATTGCTTCCCTTGCATATTTAAAGAACTTCAGTGGGCTCCTTAGTAGCTGTCCTCTTCTTGATTTTTCCCTATACAGTGACTGTCAGGCTTGGGTACATATCAGAATTCCTGAGAGAACTGTGAAAACTCAGAACATTTGGCCCCATTCACACAGCATCTGAATTGATAGCTCTGGGATGGAGCCCAAGCACGTGCATTTCTACAAGGTGATGCTGATGTTGCTGGCTTAGGGGCTACCCTTTAAAAATGCTCTGGTAGAATCTGAGAACTACTCATTTCCAGTAGTTTTTGGGTGAGGGCCAGGCAGCTGCATAACCTCTCACTGGACCTGCAGAAGTGGTGGGGGAGATGATAGAAGAATGGCTCACTGCTCACTCCAACCCTCTCTTTTGCCCACAGAAGCCCTTGGATGACTCCTAACAGAGGAGACCCTGAGCTGAGTGGACCTTTGGTCCCGCCTGCATAGCATCTCTGATAATTCTTCTGTTTGTCCTTTTCTGAAAACAGTCATGACTGCAGCATCCCCAGGCTGCTTTCATGTTTCAAGTCTTGATCCTTTGTGCCCCTGCCCAACCTCCTCTCACCCCAAATCGCCTTTTGCAGCTCAGATCCCTGATCTCCGGCTTTCCCCTGTCTGCTGCCCGTTGCTCCCAGTGAGCCCACAGTACAGGATGGATGGGCTTTATAATAACCCCTGCAGGCTGCCAGGGGGTCGAGCCTCCCATTTGAGTCTAGTGAGCCTTTGATTTCTAAACAGATTAGCAACACACAGAAGTGAAGCCTACAGGAGAGGGTGGAGGGAAAGGACCAGCTCTCCACATGACACATGCCTGCGGTACATCGTGACTGGCAGGTGAAGGGAAAATCTATTTGCAGCTCCCAGCAAGCTGCATGCTTTCTAAAGCACTTGTATGGTCTAAAAATATCACAAAGGATGAGAGTAAGAAAACTTTAGCGTGGAGTATTTTCAAAAATTTAAAAATAGAAAGGCCTTCGGTAAATGAGAATCATCAGTTGCCGTCCTGTTCACCACCTACAGGGCTTTCAGGATTCTCAGCAGACAGCAAGTGGCCGATGTGGTGGGAACAGTGACATTATTTCTGGGAACAGAGTCACACCACCAATAGATGGACAGCTGAGTCAACTGTGGAGAGACTAAAGTACCATGTGGTGGGCTGCACTGATTGAGATCGACAATAAACCAGTCTGGGGAATTAATGAGATCCAATAGGTGTGGGGTTTCACTTCTGCTTTGATGAACCACTTTGTCAGGCTTATTTAGCCTTGGTCTCAAATCAGTGATGCCATGAAGCCTGCAAAAGGACATTACTTCTGTGTCTCTTCCTCTTAGGAGACTGTGTCAACCTCCCCATTCCCACAGCCTCTTCATTCATCCTAAGCTCTGTCAGGTGAATAGTTTGCTCTTGTTTTATTCTTGCTGCTTTTCAGCGGGGCAGGGGCGGGGGGAGAAATAAACGAGTGCCTTCCCCATGAATGAGCTGCACTGATAATGGATCTCACAGGAAAATTTATCTGTCTATGACCCAGATAGCTCTTGGGCTTTGGGAAGTGGAGTCATAACAGCATCATGCAGAGGACAAATGACTTATATTATCTAGAGGATTCTATGATTGGGCTCATTGGGGTGCTCTAAGTGGGGAGGGTTTTAGATAGGGAGCACAAGTTCTCACCAACTTCCCTGGAGAACTGAGGGCAGAAATATGGACTGCAGGCCTAGGAGGAAATCCAATTTACTGTCTAGTTCTGTACAACAGTTGAAACAGAGAATGTTCCGTAAATGCTTACTGATTAGATACATAGGGAACAGACTGGGCTGGTATTCTTGCCAAGCTGGAACATTTACTGTCAAGGGTGTTGGACTGAATTTGGCTGGAGGTTATTCATTGAGAGGTGAAAGTAACTGTTTTAGGGTACACTAAAGTAGGTAGGTTCTGAACACAACCATGCCTGGTCACACATTTCTAAACATCAAGTTATCCACTGCATGCCAGGGGTCAAGGACAGCTGTTTCCAGAGAGACAATTATCAGGCCACTGTGTCAACACTGTCAACAGTATGCCCACAGCTGACCTCAAAGTATGGCCCTGTTTCCCTGAGCAGCCTTTGAACAGTGTTATCAGGCCCGCGTGTGTTTGTAAATGCCTCTTTTCAAAGAAAAATTATGTTGATAAATACTACAGGTTGCTAAATTCCCATAGCATTCTGAAAATTCCATGAGGCTAGAAAGCATAGATATTGTTAAGATGTGGGAAGTTCATTGTATTAAGTGCAGCCAATACTGCTAAGGCTTTATGGACATACTTAGATACATATAACCTGAACAAAATTGTCTCTAATGGAGTTAACTTAGATATGGAAGACTGGAGGGCTGCCTAGTGTCTTGTCAAGAGCTTTATTGGTAAAGATTCAGAAAGATGGAATCTTGACTCTAGTATTTTTAATGCATACCTAAGTCTAAGAAGACTATAACATAATGTATGAGGTTCAGAAAAATTCAGTGACTTTCTCAAGGTTTGTCAGCAGTTGAAGGCATTAAAGTAAGAAACCTGGACTCAGAATGTAAGAGAAGGCCCCTTCCATGGTAAAGTATTGAAGGCTCTTTTCATGACTGAGTATCCATGATTTCATGGAAGGTTAGGAATATTAGGTAAAAGCATATTACTGAGTATCTTGTGCATACCTTGAATGGTGTCAGGTACTTCATATTCATGGGTATAACTTAAAATATACATTTAGAGTCTGTATTAAAAGAAAGCTTTTTCATTTGAATAAACCAAAGTTCAAAGAAGTAGCTAGACTAGCACCTGGATGTTAAATATGTTAATTTGACTTAGAAAAAAAAAATGCTTGTTTTCTTTCATCATACCCCAGATAGTCAGCCAAAGTCAGGCAGGGGCTCAGTAGATAGGCTAGTCCTTGCCCTTATCTACTCCCAGAGTAGAAGGGCACTGAGTTAAGAGCAGGTAGAGGTCACAATGGCCTAGGTACACGGTAAAAGGTCCTTGGTTATTAGGAAGCCCAACAAACTTGAAATAACAGAGCTCTAGTAAGAAATCTCAAGTTAGAAATTAAAATATGAATCTCTTCTCTCCCTAAATCCCTAGCTGCTTCTACTTCTATCCTTTTTCAATCCACGTTTTGAATGAACCTAGCTTTCTCTGGTTCCGAAAAGGAACTTACAATATTTGGAAAAGTCTCATTCCCATGAATCCCAGTATGCAAAATAAGGGCCAATAGATAGAAGTTAACAGAAGGCCACTTTAAGCCATCTGTTGTGGATCCTGCCTGTTATCTCAGCACGTAGGTGATTCAGTAAATTCAAGGTCATGCCAGAGATTCACATGCTTGGATCTCCCTGGACAGAGGAGCCAACTTATAATAAGACTATGACTTTCAATGCATTTGGTGATGGAATTTCTGTTTGCTTTGCAAAGAATAGTATGAGTGTATTTCTGTGTTTCCTTAAAATTGGAATCTTAAAAAAAAAATCAAGGTCATGATTGGCTAATCAATGACCTCAAGGCCAGCCTGAGATACAGGAAATCCTGCTAAGAAGAAAAGAAAGAAAGAAAAAAAAGGAAGGAAGGAAGGAAGGAAGGAAGGAAGGAAGGAAGGAAGGAAGGAAGGAAAGAAGGAAGGAAGGAAAGAAGGAAGGAAGGAAGGAAAGAAGAAAGACACTTCAAGCTACAAAGAAAGACTAACCTTATAGCCAGTGCTTGTATGGGTCTGTCAGATGAGTTTCTTGAAAATAAGCTAAGTTCTTTTCCTTGGATGTGTTTAAACAGAAGTCTACAACTACTTTTGCATGAATTTTTGCTTTAAATGTTCTCCAAATAACTAAAAGGTCCTAAGAGTTCTTGACCAAGGGTGAGATGATCCATATTTTACTGGATTCTTTGCTCTTTCTAACTTGTCACCAAGCAATGCCTTTGTTTACTGTGTGTATCCTATCCATCAAGACTGATGGCAATGGTGATGAGCCTAAATCTTTCTTCAGGTGAAAATAAAGCTCTAGTGGGTGGAAAGATGGCTCTTCACTTAAGATCATGGGCTGTTCTTCCAGAGGACCTGAGTTTAATTCCCAGCAACCACATGGTGGCTCACAACCATCTGTGATGGGATCCAAAGCTTCCTTCTGGTGTGTCTGAAGACAGTGATAGTGTGTTCATGTACATAAAATAAATAAGTAAATAAAGGTGTTTAAGAAAGGAAAGAAAGAAGTGAAGGAAGGAAGGAAGGAAGAGAGAGAGAAAGGAAGAAAGAAAGAAAGAAAGAAAGAAAGAAAGAAAGGAAGGAAGGAAGGAAGGAAGGAAGGAAGGAAGGAAGGAAGAAAGGAAAGAAGGGAGAGAGAAAGAAAGTAGAGCTCTTAGGCCAGCTCAACTGGATTATCCAGTGCTAAAAAGAGGATCTGAGGTGCAAGCTTCTCCAAACCAAATGAATATGCATGGCCCTACTTGATGTTTAGGAATTGAAAACAAAGATGAGTAAAAGCCACCAGAAGGCAGGACAATCTGTTGAAGTCCTCTCCAGGTATTGTGTGCTTCTTGCTGAAGCTCACCTATGACTAGAGCTATGAAATGGCACAGATGCCATGTGGAAGGTCAGATCATTGTCCTTTTAAGGTATCTTCTAATCAAAGACTATGGTTTTTAATGCGGAATCTTTTCTCAGTGTAAAGCCTTGCTCTCTGCCAACTCCTTTTTTCAGATGAGGAAAACCCTTAACAGATTTTCTCATGTAACACATATATTAAAATGAAACACAACCCATCCTCTGACTCAGCAATCCCCTTTTGGGTATGTACTCAATAGAAATGAAAGCTTCCTATCTAAGAATAGTCATGGTAATTTTAGTCATAATAGTCCATGACTGTAACCAACTGATAATGTGCATTGATAGCATAATGGCAAGTAAATAATGGGTATTTATCCAATGAAACAGCATACAGCATTGAAAAAATAGTGATGAGTACTACATGAAGCAATGCTGACATCACCCATTGACATAACAGTGAATGGGAGAGATTAGACAAAGACAGATACTGTCCAATTCCATGTCTTTAACTCCCAAAATAGCAAATAATCTATAACGAAGGAAGTATAAACAATAGTTGCTTTTAGGGAGGAGAGAATTAACTAATATTGGACACAAAAGACAATTTTGTGATTCCTAGAAATGTTCTGTATCCCAATCTGTTGGTGAATAAGCAGAAGCATTTAAACAACTTTGATTTGTCAAGTTTTATAAATGTAAAATGCCTAATGTATAAGGCATAGTTCACTTAGGAAAAAAAAAAAGGAGACCATGGTTTCTTTCCCTCGGAAACTGAGTTTTGCTCTGGATTATTTCAGCATCCTGTGTTGACAGAAACTCTTCCAGACTGCTGCTTTGGTGAGCTGGTTCTAAAACAAAAAAAGTTATTGTACTGATACTAATGTAACCACTAATTATGGAAGATACCCAGTATACCATATGATTATGTGAGTTTGGAAAGGCACTGAATTAAATTCTGGCTTCCAAATCTGCATTCTGCTTCCAGCTCCACCATTTATTATATGCACATGATGCTTTTGTCTTTGAGGGTGTCTCAGTGTTTTCATTGATAAGAGGAGGGCTGTGCATCACATTATTGAATAAATGTTTATGGAATGCCTACTGTGTGTAAGGCATCATATTCTGGGGGCCCAGGGAATAGATAAAAATCACTGTCTTATAGAACTCAGACATTTGACTGAACTAGGGCATGTGAAACTCTACAACACACAGGGCAGGGGGATGATGAAAATTTGTAATTAAGACATGATGATTCCAGTCAATGCCACATTCAGCACAACAAGGTAATATTTTGCCCCAGGAAATCAGTAATTTTTAAAAAAATAACTCTTCTCCGTCTTCTGTGTATATAACTATTTACATTTAATTGGAAAACTGACTTTGTACTGAAATTTTCAATTTTAAAAGTCCTTTTAGATAATAATGTGTCATGAATTGAGAAAGATTTAACATATAGTGAGTTGAATATAATATAGTTGTTCAATATTCAGAAATCAAATGTGTTCTGTGCTTAGTTACATTTCCTTGAACCAGAAAACTACAAAATGAGTAAACAAGTACAAATAACATTATTTTTATAGATTGATTTTAAACACGAAAATAAGTAATTGTTTCTGTATATATGGAGGCATTCATGATAAAGGTAATAAAAATATCACACCATGCCTGCCTATAAGTAGTGTCAAATTATAGGAGAATGTATCTTATATTGGGCATCCCTGTGGTAGTGCCTAGACCAGAATTTTAGTTCTCAGTGTTTATGGACCAGAGTGTGATTCCAGGGCAAGGGAAGTGAGGATATACTATTGCCACCACTATTGCCTGCCAAAGAGCTCAACTTTATTGGAGACTCTGAGAATCAGGTATTGTAAATGCCTTTTATATACACAGTGGTCCTGCTGTATCTGTAGTTCCATAGATTCAACCAAATTTGGACAGAAAATGTCAAGTGGGAAAGTATCAGAACCTTGAAAAATATGAAAATTGAATTGACCATGTGCTAGATACGTTGTCAAATCTATGCAAATGAAGTGACCTATAGGTTCACCCTGATGTAGCCCTTTCAGAGCTCCAGCACTCATTTGAGCATTGTTTACTTTATGTCTTGTGCCTGTATTACATGATTTCATGTATTACATGTTAGGAACATGCTGTTTGCATAGCCACTGAACATGGAGAGAAGTTTTTGTGTGTGTGTGAATATTTACTAAACAATACAGTATAACAACTAGCTACACAGCATTCACATTATGTGAGATATTTTAAGTCCTGGAGAAATGGTTTAAGGTATAAAGGAACATGATGCTTGATCTTGGTCCTCGACTTGAGAGGATCTCGAATCAACTAAGAGACATACCTCTGGGCAGGTTTGTGAGGGGATTTCCTAGAAGAAGTAATCAAGGGAGAAGACCCACCCGAGTGAGCAGTATCATCCTGTGAAGGCCAGCTATAAAGAGGTCTGAGGGGAAAAGTGGGATTTCTTTTGCCTGCCCATCTTTGCTCCTTGGTGCACGGGTTTACTCTGTTGCTACCATTGTTGTTACTTTCTTTAGCTAACATTGAAACACAGCTTCATTGGCCCACTGATGTGGACTGAAGACCAGTAACTTTCCAGGACTTCTCCAGGCCTTTAGCACTTGATTGGGATTGCTGAGGAGTCCAGATGAGTGGACTGAGTGGGTACTAGGCTCTCGGTCTCTCCAGCATGCAAAAAGTTATCAACTACGTACATGGAGTAAGCTCTCATTGAGATGCATACTCATTCTGCTGCATTACTTCCTCTAGAGTAGAGGTTCTCACCCTGTGGCTCTCAACCCCACGAGAGTTGAATGACCTTTTTTTTTTGTGGATTGTCTAAGAACATCAGAACAATGCAGATATTTACATTATGATTCAAAACAAGAGCAAAATCACAATTATGAAGTAGTCACAAAAATAATTGTATGGTTGTGGCCAGCACAACATGAGGAACTGTATAAAAGGGTCACAGCGTTAAGAAGGTTGAGAACCACTGCTCTAGAGAATCTTGATTGGGAGGTTATATGCAAATACTATATAAGCTTATTTAATTTATTTATTTTGTGTTTAGGTATATGCACATAATTGTTTGGGTGTGCATGTGTGGGTATGGGGGGGCAGAAGTTGACATTGGGTATCTTCTTTAATGTTTCCCTATCTTACTTTAGGAAACACGATCTGTCTCTGAGTCTAGAGCTTGCTATTATAGCTAGATTGGCTGGCCATTGAGCCCTGAATCTGCTTTTTTCCTCTCTTACCAAGCTCTAGGGCTACAGAATGCCCAACTTTTTATGTGAGCACTGTGGATCGGAACTCAGGTCCTTATGATGACTCAATAAGTACTTTAACCACCAAGACACCTCCTCCTCTACTATACAAATATTGTGAGATAAGAACATTTATGGATTTGGGTAATATATGTGGGAGGTATTCCTACAACCAACAAGAGCTGACTCTATACTTACTCTGTCTCCATTGGCTAGTGCTCTCTCTCTCTCTCTCTCTCTCTCTCTCTCTCTCTCTCTCTCTCTCTCTCGGAGGTGTTAATTTACCTATGAGAGTCAAATGGCCTTTCAAGGGTTTTGTGGGAAGTCTTTTCAGAGACTCCACTTAGGCTCCTGAGGTGGAGTACTGTCAGTGTGGCTAAAATAGAAAAAAATGTGAGCGTATGTGGCTTGGGAAAAGAGGGGAAGGTGCAGAAAGAGTGTCTCTGCAGGGAGGTCCACGTCTACCTTTTTGCTCTGAAGAGACTGAAGGAAGGCTGTGAAAGTGTGACTGTAGAGCATAGCTGGGGAGCAGGTGTGGGACTGTTTGTTAGATTATTCTTCGTACTTCTCTGTATTCTTAAACTAGTTCAAATTTAAAAAAAAATTAGGTTGCATCAGCATTAATTTGTTTCAGGGGAGCTCTGATTGAATGATTATGCGGAGCAGTTATGTGTCAAATAGTAATAAAATTTGCCACTAGTTTTTAAATTAAGTTAATGTACCTAAGTATAATTTCGATGGAATTTGACTAACAAAATATCGAGTTTGCTACAAACGTCACGGTATAATTTTTATTCTAGTTACATAATCCAATTTTTAAAACTTTTGATTATGTTTCCAGTTGTCTTACTCGAGCACTTTGTAAACAGGGGGGGGGTGATTTATCTATTTTCTGGTTGGGAAAAACTGTTACTCCAAGGAATTTAGTAATTCTTTTGTGATCACTCGTCAGTGGAAAGTTGGGAGAACAATACAGCACTCTGCCCTCTTCTTTTATATCCGTGATCCCCTTTGCCTAAACGGTCTAGAATACGACCTGGAATACACATGCATGTCAGTTGGTCAGCATAGGAGGTAGGCGGCAGATGTAGAGATTATAATCTTTTCAATCTATGGTTTTATATTCTAGTAAAGACGGGGATAAACATACTGGCCATTTCCCCAAGGGTGAGGCAATAGCCACCGTAGGTTTTGCTATAGAGTAGCATCTGAAGCAGCTACGACACAGCTACTTATCCAGCATCCATTGTGTACAGAGACTACTGTTAGCACTGCTCATTTCTAGACTCTACCCAAGTTTCCAGGTCTCTCTTAACCCTTCCTTAGATGTGCACGAACTTCATTTGGTCCCCTAAGAGACAAAAGGCAATTTGTTTATAGGTGTTTTGAGGAACAAGCAAAGTCAGACCCAACAACCACAATACCAACTGCAATACCTCAGTTCAGCCCAATCTTGAGGATCATCCCTCCTTTGTAAAAGTCTTTGAAATTTCATGGCACCATACAAGTCAAATGTTTCAAGGAGTTGAACTTGCAACTTGGACTCAGAACCATACTTTCTGGAGGCAACATGATTGCTTGCTGCAATGGTCAATGGGTAAATACAGTCGAATAACAGCTGTGGACCTCGGAGCCTTTGACACTTATGACTGATGGAGAAAGCCATTTGTATCCCCTTGATTTACATGTAAAAAGCCCAGTGCAAAATTACAGCTGAAAGGTTTGTTTTTCTTTCTGCCTCTTCTAGCTGAATGACATTTTAATGGAGGCATTCTTATGGCACAAAGGCAAGTGGCTTGGCCTCCTCTATATATTTTCCAGACCCATCACTGAACCCAGGAATGATTAAATATCCCTTCCATTCTGGGGTCCCGAGAACTGCCCCCTAATTTTCAGGCTGCTCTTACACAGTATTCCCAACGTATTCCGTTTGGTCTTTGAGTTGTCATAGCAAGCAGTGTCAGAATAAGGGAGCTCAAAATTTCAATGGGAAACAAAACAAAACAAAATAAAACAAAACAGGATTATTGCCAGCAATAAATTCCCCTGTGGCTTTGGTGGGACCCAGTTAGAGAAGAACTCTGATGTCCTGCATCACTTACCAATGCTTGGGTTTTTCTTTTACTTTTCATCTCAGCTCAAATTCTCCCTCCATTGCTCCCTAGCAGTGGTCAAGGCTGGATACCAGTGTCTAAATGACAGTCTCTTTCCCAGAAAATTGAACCAATGACAATATTCACAAATCATCCTGCCTCCCTCTTTTTACCTATACACCCCTCAATGTTGAATTACATAATCAAAGGAAATGCAAGTCTTTTTTTGGATTATGACTTTAGAGCACTTCTTGAACTATTCATGGATTTCTAGTCTGTTCTGATTGTCTCATTTTAGTTGTGATTTAAAAGTCTATGATACTGTTCTCAGACTCCTGCTTACTCCGATTAAACAAACACATTCTTCACATTGCAGCGTTATCTTCCTAAGGAGCAAATCTGACCTTGGCACTACCAGGAGCTCATTGTTGCCTTTATGATAAAGTTCTTAATGTGCCCTTGATCTTCAGTACATCATCCCCTGATATCTCTAACAGGTCTTCCCACATCATGTGTGGCTTGCTTTGTTTGCAAGTACTGTATTCAGATAATTTTGTTAAATCAACAACTTGGAGCTTCAGTATTCCTCCCTTTGTTTATGAGTCTGTTATTACGTCTACCCACCACCCACAGACACACACAGACACAGAGACAGACACAGACACATAAATATGCACAGACACAGACAGACAGACAGACAGAGGCCCATACCAACTCCTCTCTTTCTTAGAAGTCTCTAGGGACCCAAGTTTCCCTTGCTGGCACCACTACAACCCAATTTCAATGTTCCACACTGGAACATATCTTAGGCTGAGTTTCCCAGTATAAGAGTGAAGATTTCTGGGAAATCAATTGACAAAGAAGCATTTCCAGGGTATTACAGAAGGAGGAAGTGTTAAGCCATGTTCCTCAAAGGGAGGGTGACTTTGTAGCTGTCTCTGGGGCAGCTCTAGTGACAGTAAAGTGAAACTCCTAAAACATACAGGAGACAAGGAGCTAGAGTGTTTATACTCATTTATACTTTATAAGTGT
>JADRCC010149993.1:0-11313 GCA_019843855.1 Hylomyscus alleni
CCCCCCCCTCTCTCTCAGCAACTATCCACTGCCAATAACTCTTCAGTAAAGGGTAGGGCCCGAATATCATCCCATCTTTTTGCAGATTTTGGCTGTCTTTGTCTCGTATGAGTCTTGTGAAGGTACACATCTGAGTTTACAGGTGTGTCACATCCAGAAGACAACATTCATAGCACTGACCTACCTCTTCTGCTTTTTTCTTTTTTTTTCCTGCATCTTTTTCTATAATGTTCTTTAAGTCTTGGTGGTGGAATTAACATATGTGTTACATTTAGGGCTGAGTCTCTTATTTTCAGTACTGTGACCAGTTTTGTATGCATATCTCTGCTGACTGATGTCTACTGAAGAAAGAAGTTCCTCTAGGGTTGAGAGCAGCCCAGATCTAGGAGTAGAAGCATAAGTGTTTAGAAGACAATTTGATATCATGATCATTTAGCAAAGATAGATTGAGAGATAGATAGATAGATAGATAGACAGATAGATAGATAGACAGACAGATAGACAGCAGGTTCTACCTTAGGACATGTATAGGCATGAGCTTTTGACTGGGATTCCAGTATGAGACATGAAATTCCTTTCTGTAGAGCTGATCTCAAGTCCAGTCAGAAAGTAGTTACCCCATAGCAGCCACACCAATATTGCACCTGCCGTGACATCTTCCCTGGCAGGTCAGTATTGTAGCATGCAGGGTCCAGCTCTGGGTTAGACCATTATTGCCTTCTCTCTTCCATCAGTCTGCGAAACATCTTCTAGTAGTATGAAAGCTATCCAGCAGGGAGGAAAGTTCCCAGTGCGTTTGAGATATCCTGCAGCCAAAGTTGTGATGTCTTCTGCAATAAGGCCTTAGCGTGTAGGGTAATAGTAATAGCCTGTGTTGTTTTTGGAAAGTTTGGGGGAATCCCTGACCAATAGCATGCAGGAGTGTATCACATACCCTGTACTGTGATTTTATTTTTTTTGTTGTGAACTCAGTTTACTTTATAAGCATCATCTTGTGCTATTGTTTTTTTTTTTATATTTTTTGGATTTTTTCTTTTTTTAAAGACATTTTTCATTATCTATTGTCTTTATTTACATGTCATATGATTTCTCCTTTCCCAGTTTCCCCTCCAAAAAAGAAAAGAAAGAAAAAAAACCAAAAAACAACAATAACAAACCCCTGTTGCCTCGCCCTCCCCCTACTTGCTGCCCCACCCTCTCCCACTTATTGGCCTTGGCATTCTCCTACACTGGGGCACAGAACCAAAGGAGCTGAAGGGTTTGCAGCCCTTTAGGATGAACAACAATATGAACTAACTAGTACCCTTAGATCTCCCAGGGACTAAACCACCAACCAAAGAGTACACATGATGGGACTGATTGCTCTAGCAGTATGTGTATAGTAGAGGATTGGAAAGTCAATCATCAGTGGGAGAAGAGGCCCTTGGCCCTGTAAAGGTTTTTTAAATTTTTTATTAGATGTTTTCTTTATTTACATGTCAAATGATATCTCCTTTTCCAGTTTCTTCCCCGAAAAAAAAAAAGGAAAAAACAAAACCAAAAACAAACCCCTGTTCCCTTACCCCTCCCCCTGCTTACTACCCACCCACTCCTGCTTACTGGCCCTAGCATTCCCCTACACTGGGGCACAGAACCTTCACAGGACCAAGGGCCTCTCCTCCCATTGATGACTGACTAGGCCATCCTCTGCTATAAATATGCTGCTGGAGCCATTAGTCCCATGTTGAATTGAGTGGCTTTGTGTACCCATGCAAGGTAATTCTGTTGAAACTCCTTTATCAAAAAGTTGTATTAAAATTAGTTTATAAACTAGTAGATTTCCATAAGGCTTTTTCATGCATCCTTAGTTTTGGTTAATCCACTGTAACAGTTACTGTTCTGTTGTGGTGAGAAAACACCATGACCAAAGGCAACTTAAGGAAGAGAGAGTCCATTTTGGTTTAAAGCTCTAGAAGGGTAAAAATCCATCATGGGCACTAGTTTTCTTGGTTCCAGAAGGTAGCACACAAGCTTCCAAAGGAGAGATTCATCCAACAGTCCTACCCAGCTGAGATACCTATGAACTGCAACAATGACCAGCATTGCATGACATCCCTAATGGTGGAGAAGTGGCATGCATACCTCGGGCAGTAGATAGCTACTTTCTAATTAGACTTAAGACCTACTCAACAAAAGGAAAAGTATGCCTGGTATTGCATATCTAGCCAACTATTCAGGCCTGGATAGAAGTTATGGGTTTTGAAGGGAACGTTCAAGTACCATTTTACTAAACCAGCTTAATCTCTAACAAGATTCTAAATATTTGCCCTTATATCTATGGATAAGGACATGTAGTCTTTACCTCTAATCAAAGAGTTTTTTCTTTGTAATAGAAGGTGGCCATTGTAGAAATCCAGTTCCAAATGATACATCTATACTACAACTCCTGTACCTAAGACTCAGAGATCATTGCAGAGGAGGGGGGTGGAAAGATTGATTGGGTTTTCTTTATATATTTATAAATAACTATACAAAAATTAGTGAAAAAGATGACATGAATTTGAAAGAGAGTAAAGAGGGGAATACAGGAGTATTTAGATAGAGGTAAGGAAAGGAGGGAGATGCTGTAAGTATATTATAATCTCAAAATATTAAAAAAGGGTTCACCATGGTGGGGATCATGACAGCACATGGAACATGTAGCATCAAGACCAAGAAGGTGAGAGATAACATCTCCAGCCAAATTGCAGCCAAAAGACTGCAAATTGGTGAAACTATAAATAATCAGGCTGCACCTCCTTAAGGTTCGATAATATTTCCAAACAGCACCACCAACTAAAGCCAAGTTTTAAAATCCCCGAGCCTGTGGGGGTCATCTCTCCTTCCTGTTCTCATCCTTGCTCAACCCTTTTTCCCTAATTCCACCCCCTACTTTTTATTTTACATATGTTCCCCCACACTTTTTTGTAAGGAAAGTTGTGAGATAGTAGACATCCTGTGAGATTTACATGGGAGTCCCAGTGATCCTTGCAGGGGACCAGCAGTGCTTTAGATATAATAAAAGTGACTATGTTTCATTTGTGATGTGATTGTACTAATGGTACAAATAAATGGAAGATAAAACTACCTTTTAGCACAAGCTAATATACTATACAACAGCCAATACATATCACCTTTTTCATCTTCACATCTGTTTCATTTGCAGAAACAAGGGCAAATACTTTCATTGATTAATGTCATTGAATATGTAGCCATATAATTAATTTTATTAAATTTTTAGTTTTGAAATATACATTATTTGTACAGTATTGTGATATGAGAATTATGCTGTAAACCAAAGAATTATAGTTGTCTCAAGGTAATAGGAGTTGTGCAGTTCTGAACTGTGAACTGAATGAATTGTCTTGGTCAGGGAACAATAATTTTACTTGAAAGAGTGACTGATGAATAAACTAAGCTTTTTTTTTTCTTTGATGTATCTAGCATGCATTCTCTTATATATGAACAAAGTAAGACTGTCACTGTATGGAAAAATCAACCAGCAGTATCTATTTTCAATGATATAATTTAAGCTTTCATCTAAAAATTATCATTTTGGAAACTTACATTTATCACTGTGAACTTGCTGACTTCCTAAGATTTTAGGGCATTTAAAAAGTGAGACTAGTGTTCATACTATTAAAAGTGATTATTTTTAGAATATATTGCATAATGGAATGTGTCAATTTTGAAAAGCTGTATAATTAGGTGGAAAATATTTCTCAAATAACTAATTTATGATGTTTCAAAGTTATGCATGGACAAAAGATCCATTCAAAATGCAAAATAGCCTACTGTCTATGTTGTTATTGTTCTTTTGTGATAAGGTCTTATTATTTTAGGTCAGTCTGACATTTAACTTGTAATCCTTTCGCTTCTGCATCTCAAGTGCTAAGGCTACAGGTGTGTGTGATCACGCCCAGATAAGCCAATGACAGAATAGAACCTTGTTTGAGTTTTATTTTAGAACACTAATCATCCCCCATTTGTAAAGTTTTTGTGTCATATCTAAGAAAATATTAACAGATATCAGAAGAAATCTATAAAGTATTCTTCCTCTTCAATTTACATATGAATGTGATATAGAATTTCCTTTATCTACTTCAAACAAAAGGAAAAATAGATTACAACAGAAGCAAATATAAGAACCTAGTTAATGTCTAGTAACTCAGATATTGAAGGATTTTGCAAATATATACAAATCAAAGTAATTTGCCTAATAATGTATTTTGATTTATTTACCTATTTTCATTAGTATATATACATATGTGTATATGTGGATTAACATGTATAAATCAATTTATGTTTCTCAGTTTAATTTTAAAATTTTTATTATTATTTTGTTTTATGTGCATGGGTGTTCTTGCCTGCACATATGTCTTTGCACCACATTTATGCCTAGTTCCTGTAGAGGCCAGAAGAAGAAATTGGATACCTGGAACTGAAACCATGGGATAAATTGTCATCTGCCATGTGTTTGCTGGAAATTGAACCCTGGTCCTCTGGAAGAGCACCAAGTTCTCTTAAGCACTGAGCCCTCTCCCCAACCCTCAGTTTTAATTTTAATATGACAAATATTGTATCGATGGATACGAACCAAACACTACAGTGTCGTGCACCCTCAATAATTTTTGAGAGAGACAAATGTCTGGAGACTAACAACATTGAAAAATGAAGCTTCATGTAAAAATTTCTTTGATTTTTCTCTGAAATTTTTTTAGGATCATTTAGTTACCTCTAGGAATGTCATATTTCTTAATGATGTGCATTGCTGTGGGCTGATTTGTTTCATGCTGTGTGTGTGTTATCAATTTGAAAGTCTATTCCCTTTCATTCTAGGTCTTAGGCCGGTCTCTCTTGTACTGTGTGGATACAGTAGTGAAGGCTCTTCCACTCAGTCTGCCTGCTGTGTGTTGAGCTGGCTGCTAGAGGGTGGGAAGATTGCAAAGGCTGAGGCTCTCAACTCTTGGTGTGTCTTTTTTTTTTTTTTTAATTCCTACGTTTGAAAGACAATACTTTAGTTCTCTACTCTCCTTGGTGGGCCACAGTCCAACAGTTCTCAAGTTTGCATGTGTATGAAGAATCTCTGAAAATTATGTTAAAATGCAAGTTGCTCAGCCTTGAGTTCATTCATTATCAACAAAAAAGAAATTCCTTGTTTGTGGTAGATAGTCACATAAGGGGAGACAGGAGATTTAGGCATTGGATAGCTTTTGTTTTTGTTTGTGTGCATTTGTGTGTGTGAGAGAGAGAGCATCTCCCTATGTAGCTAAGCTAGCCTTGAACTCATTATTCTATGACATCATCTCAAATAGACCCTCACCCGATTCATTGCAGCTTCTCCTACACATCCCAAAGCATTGCTGTGAGAGTTAATCTTCATCCTCAATTTTACTGGATTTAGAATCAACTGGAAGACACATTTCTTGGCATGTTTATGAATGTGTCTTTATTATGGTTTAACTGAGAAGAGAAGATCCATCCTGAATGTGGGTCCTGGACTAAAGTAAAAGAAGACAAAGAAAAATATATAAGTATATGTATATATTTAAATACATAAAATATTATATGTAATGCATGTTTAAATATTACTATATAGTATATAATATACACATAATATAATATATATATATGATATATAGAGAAGTAAAACCAAAAATATGTATCTTTTCTTTTCTTGCTCTTGTGACTTTGGGTTGCTTCATAAAATGTCACTGTCATTTAACTGGAATTTGAGAGTGTTGATGAGTATTCTCAATAAGTATCTGTAACTAGGGCTAGCTGCAGCTGCAGGCTATTCTTACAGTGGGAGTCAGTGCTGAGTTATCCATCACTGTCATTCCCTAAAGTGTGTGTGTGTGGAAAGGGCAATCCATGGTTCCTACACAGTGTCCATTGCCTTTTAGCAATTAAAATAATAGGTATTTCATCATTTTGTCGTTTAGGGCAAAGGAATTACAGGGTAAAGTCAATTGTAATTCAGACACAGGAGGTCTTCAACTCATGGAATGGAAAATATAGCTGAGATAATTGGACACCTGAACACCCAAAGTAAAGTTGAGAACATTGAACAGTACAGATGCAGAAAGCCATACTGAAAGAAGCAATTAATATTCATCTTACTTGGAGGAAGGAGGCATTTAAACTGTAAGATAACACTCTCCTTGAGTGGTAATTATGTAAGGAAGGTGGTAGGTTAACTGTAGTGGAAAATAAGTTATTGTCATTCATAGAACAAATCATTAGGAATATCACCATCATCATCATCATTGAGATGGGAGCTCATGTTTGCAATAAGTCTTTATTGCAAACATACTGTGTAGTCATGGGTGATCTTGATTTTGAGTCTCCTGCTATTATCTCTTGAGTGCTGGGATTATAGGAATGCAACTTCATCTTTATTTTATGTATTTCTGGCCATCTAACCCAAGGTTTGTGTTTGTTGGACAAGTATACTTCTACTTAGGCTACATCAACTAGTCTAAATACATTAAGCAGAAAAATATAGGAAAATATATGAGGTAACTGTAGGCTGAGGCTCTGGAGAATCAGATGTGTTTTTGAGTCTTGCTATTCCCATTTCTTAGCTGTGAAATATTTTGTGAGTTTTTATTTCTTTATTAGCCTTGATACCATTTATTAAATGTGGATGGAGCTGTATAAACTAGATTGCTGTGGGGATAAACAGTAAAATACTACCTGGCCCATAGGAACTAGTGATCAATATTGCATACATTTCTATCAGTAATAGATTTTGGACCTTATATCACCTTAGAAAATGAGTACCAGGAAGAAAGAAGAATATTTAGTCAGTCTATTCAATTTTATACTCGTTTACACCTCACAAATGTATTTATGAGGAGGACAGGACACAAGGATGTTTGAAATTTGATGAAAGACAGTTCATTTTCCATGGAAAGTTGCTTTACTTTACAAAGGTTATTATACATTCTAAGAATTTTGTAAATAAATATAGATGTGAGTACTTCTACAACCTTGCCATTTGAATATTTCATAAGAAGCTGCATGCATTATGAATATAGCTACATGTTCTGTGGCTTTTCTTCAAGGGATTTGAGTTGTTACGATAAATAGGCTCACATGAAAAGAAATAGCTTAGTTGCAGCCCACTGTGGCCCAGGCCTACTCTTTTATTAAAGGGTCCATAACTGTTATTGCAAATTACATTCTACCTATGGAAACGGATGGTCAAAGTACAGAATCAGGCCTTTGTTTTGTTTTGCTTTTGTTTTGAACAGGGTTTTATTCTATATTTCAAGGTGGTCAAGAACTTACTATATACCCCAGACTACCCCAAATGTGTAGTCTTCCTGCTTCAGTCTTCAAAGTCCTTAGATTACAGTCATGAGATATTCTATCTGGCTCAGAAATAGTTCACATCTATCTAAGTTAGATTATTGACAAATTTAAAAAATCCCCACATATTACATGTAGAATTACTTTTAGATATTTCTATTTTATAGCATTCATACATTTTTAATAATCATTCCATTCATTTACATCTCAAATGATATCTTACTTTCGGGTTACTCCTCCACCAACCCCCCCCATCTCACATCTACCCTCCCCCCTCCCCTTTGCCTGTATGAGAGTGCTCCTCCACTCACCCACACTCTCCTGCCCTACTGCTCCAGAGGTGTCTGGAACCCTCCAGGGGCTATCCCCAGTTCTTCATCTCCCCTGCTACATATTTTTTATTCAATTTCCTGACCCTCTGTACCTCTCGCATGTCTCCTCCAGATTCTGGTACTGCCACCCTTATTTCCTCCTCCTTTCTCCCTCCCTTGTCCTCTGCTCCTTCCATCTACCACAATCGTCCTCTTTTGCCCTCAGTACAGGACTGAAGCATCCACACCCTGGTCTTCCTTCCTTCTATGCTCCATATGGTCTGTAGGTTGTATCATGGACATTGTAAACTTTTGGACTACTATCCACTTATTTGTGAGTACATACCACGTGTTTTCTTTTGTGTCTGGATTACCTCACTCAGGATGATATTTTCTAGTTCCATCCATTTGCCGGCACATTTCCTGAAGTCATTGTTTTTAATCACTGCGTAGTACACAATTGAATATATGTACTACGTTTTTTATATCCATTCTTTTGTTTGAGGGACATCTGGGTTGTTTCCTACTTCTGGCTATTATAAATAAAGCTGCTCTGAACATAGTGGAACATGTGTTCTTGTTATATGATAGACCATCTTTTGGGTATATGTCCAGGAGTGGTGTAGCTGGGTCTTCAGGTAGAACTATTTCCAATTTTCTGAGGAACTGTCAGACTGATTTCCAAAGTGGTTTTACTAGGTTGCAATCCCACCAGCAATGGAGGACTGTTCCTCTTTCTCCACATCCTTGCCAACATCTGCTGTCACTTGAGTTTTTGATCTTACCCATTTTGACTGGTGTGAGGTAGAATCTCAAGGTTGTTTTGATTTGTATTTCCCTGATGACTAAGGATGCTGAATATTTCTAAGTGTTTCTCATCCATTCATATTGCTCTGTTGAGAATTCTCTATTTAGCTCTGTGCTCTACTTTTAAATAGGATTATTTGGTTCTCTGGATTCTACCTTCTTGGGTTTGTTGTGTACTTTGGATACTAGCCCTCTATTGGATGTAGGGTTGGTAAATATCTTTTCCCAATCTGTGGGTTTCTGTTTTGTCCTATTGATAGTGTCCTTTGCTTTACATAAGCTTTTCAATTTTATGAGGCCCCATTTGTCGATTGTTGCTCTTAAAGCATAAGCCATTAGTGTTCTGCTCAGGAAGTTTTCCCCTGTGCCCAAGTATTTGAGGGTCTTCTCTACTTTCTCTTCTATTAGATTCAGCATGTCTGATTTTATGATTGACTTGGACTTGAGCTTTGTACAAAGAGATAGGAATAGATCAATTTGCATTCTTCTACATGTAGACCACCAGTTGAACCAGCACCATTTGTTGAAAATGCTGTCTTTTCATAGCAGCCTTATTTATAATAGCCAGAAACTGGAAACAACCCAGATGTCCCTCAACAGAGGAATGGATACAGAAATTGTGGTACATCTATACAATGGAGTACTACTCAGCTATTAAAAACAATGAATTTATGAAATTCTTAGGGAAATGGATGGATCTGGAGAATATCATCCTGAGTGAGGTAACCCAATCACAAAAGAACACACACGGTATGTATTCTCTGATAAGTGGTTATTAGCCCAGAAGTTTGGAATACAGGAAGAACAACCCACAAACCACAAGAAACTCAAGAAAAAGGAAGACCAAAATGTGAACATTTCATTCCTTCTTAAAAGGGGGAACAAAATACCCACGGAAAGAGTTGCAGAGACTAACTATGGAGTAGAGACTGAAGGAAGGACAAGTCAGCCTAATATAGCTATCTCCTGAGAGGCTCTGACAGTACCTGACTAATACAGATGTAGAGGCTCACAGCCATCCATTGGACTGAGTACAGGGTCCCCAATGAAGGAGTTAGAGAAAGGGCCAATGGAGCTGAAGGGTTTACATCCCCTTAGGACGAACAACAATATGAACTAACTAGTACCCTCAGAGCTCCTAGGGACTCAACCACTAACCAAGGACTATACATGGTGGGACTGATTGTTCTGGCAGCATGTGTATAGTAGAGGATTGCAAAGTCAATGGGAGGAGAAGCCCTTGTCCCTGTGAAGGTTCAGTGCCCAAGTGTAGGGGAATGACAGGGCCAATAAGTGGGAGAGGGTGGGGTGGCAGGCATGGGGAGGGGGAGGCAACAGGGATTTGTTCTTGTCATTTTTGCTTGTTTGTTTGTTTGTTGGAGGGGAAACTGGGAAAGGAGAAATCATATGACATGTAAATAAAGAAAATATCTAATAAAAAAAAAAGAAAATGCTATCTTTTTTTCCACTGGATGATTTTAACATCTTTGTCAAAGATCAAGTGACCATAGGTGTATGAATTAATTTCTGGGTCTTCAATTCTATCCCATTGATCTAGTTGCCTGTATCTGTACCAATACCATGCAGTTTTTAATCACTGTTGTTCTATATTATAGCTTGAGGTCAAGAATGGCGATTCCTCAGATGTTTTCTTATTTTTGAAAATAGTTTTTGTTATCCTACATTTTTTGTTATACCAAATGAATTTGAGAAATGTTCTTTCTATATTCTATGAAGAATTGAGTTGGAGTTTTGATGGGGATTACACTGAATCTATAGATTGCTTTTGGTAAGATGGTCAGTTTTACTATATAAATCCTGCCAATCCATGAGCATGGGAGATCTTTCCATCTCCTGAGGTTTTCTTCAATTTCTTTCTTCAGGGATTTGAAGTTCTTGTCAAACAGATCTTTCACATGTTTGGTTAGAGTCACACCAAGGTATTTTATATTATTTGTGATTATTGAGAAGGGTGCTGTTTCACTACTTTCTCAGTCCTTTTATCCTTTGAGTAGAGGAAGGACACTGATTTGTTTGAGTTAATTTTATGTCCAGCCACTTTGCTGAAGTGGTTTATCAGGAGTGGTTTATCAGAGCTGTAGAAGCTCTCTGGTAGAATTTTTAGGGTCGATTATGTACACTATTATATCATCTGCAAATAGTGATATCTTGACTTCCTCCCTTCAAAGTTGTATCCCTTTGATCTCTTTTTGTTGTCTAATTGCTGTGGCTAGAATTTAGAGTACTATATTGAATAGGTAGGGAATGAGTGGGCAACCTTGTCTTTTCCCTGATTTTAATAGGATTGCTTTGAGTTTCTCTTCATTTAGTTTGATGTTGGCTTTGGTTTGCTGTATATTGCTTTTATTATATTTAGGTATGCACCTTGAGTTCCTGATCTCTCCAAATACTTTTAACATGAATGGGTGTTGTATTTTGTCAAAGGCGTTTTTTGAATCTAATTAGATGATCATGTGTGGTTTTTTTATTTGAGTTTGTTTATATAGAGGATTACATTGATGGATTTCTGTATATTGAACCACCCCTGCATCGCTGAGATGAAGCCTACTTGATGATGGTGGATGATCGTTTTGATTTGTTCTTGGATTCAGTTTGTGAGAATTTTATTGAGTAGTTTTGCATCAATATTCATAAGGGAAATTCATCTGAAGTTCTCTTTCTTTGTTGGGTCTTTTTGTGGTTTAAGTATCAGTGTAACTGTGCCTTCATAGAAAGAATTGGATAGTGTTCCTTCTGTTTCTATTTTATGGAATAGTTTAAGGAGTATTGGTATTAAGTCTTCTTTGAAGGTCTGGTAGAATTCTGCAGTAAAACCATCTGGTCCTGGGTTTTTTTTTTT
>JADRCC010150015.1:0-10912 GCA_019843855.1 Hylomyscus alleni
CTCTCTCTCTCTCTCTCTCTCTCTCTCTCTCTCTCTCTCTCTCTCTCGTGTTTCTGAGACTCCAAGCAGCTTTTACATCTCAACACAGACTTAAAGATATGGTTCTAAAGAATTTTGGTCAGGTAGTGTTGGCATACGCCTTTAATGCCAGCCCTTGGGAGGCAGAGGCAGGCAGATTTCTGAGTTTGAGGCCAGCCTGGTCTACAGAGTGAGTTCCAGGACAGCCAGGGCTATACAGAGAAACCCAGTCTCCAAAATTTGGTAGAGGGAGATTAAATAAATTGGTATGTAGGTAGCATGAGTTCCATTTCTGAGTGATTTAACATCTTTAGAAGATTTTCCTTAAGCATTTGAACTATATAGCAACTAGAAATATTAGAAGTTCTTTCATAATTTTTCTTCTTCTAGTAGGAGAGGATGAAATCAAAGCTTCTTTTCTGAACATGGGACAAACACTATTGCAATTTATTCTGTATGTTCTCCTAAAGAACACACTGAAGTTTAGACATCATCTCAAATTTCCATTCACCTTCTCACTCTGCTTCATCTTTTTCTTTACTCTTTTCCCTTGGGAGTAAAATATCTTCAATACCTCCTTCTTGGGAATCCTAATCTAGGATATTATAGGGAGGCTAAGAAAGGTGTTTAGTTGGCAGAATTTCTATTCCTAATGAAACTTATTTTCTTCATGAAGCAAGAATGTAGATATTTGATGAGTAGCCAGCAGGAAAAGCCATGCATGCAAATAGGATTGGTTTAAAAGTTTCATGAGGTACAGGAAATGCTGCCACCAGCTCAGTGTCTGGCAGATAGTATGTATTTAATAAAGAGGGCATGGTACAAGTTCTACCTAGAAATTCTATTCTAAAAACAAGAATAAAATAACCACAAATGCTGGCATAAATTTAAAAAATCTGTGGAATTTAAACCTGTAGAAAACACTCCTGATTTAATAATAATTGTTCTTCTTCCTACAGATTAAGATCACAGTTTGATTCATGCTACAGTGCTGAGGAAATCTGGAAAGTAACAAATCCTTACCCTTGTTGGACTAGGGTAGAAAATACCTGCATTTACTGAGGGTGAACCAAATCATCTACAAAGAAGAGAATGGGCCATTTTTCTGTGGATGAACTTTTAGAACAATAAGAAAAAAAACAAAAGAACAGGTTTAGATTTTAACAGATGTTAAGGACTAATGAGGATATGTCAATTTTATTCTTTTTGACAGGATTATCATAGCTGATTTAGAGTTCTCTCACAGGAATTGTTCATTTTAGGCAGATACATAAATTAAAGGTGCCTTTAACATCAGAATTATAAATTGAGTTTTTAGAACTGTAGCCTGATTAAATGATTTATCAAGAATCCATTAGTTATTCTTTAATTTCATTAATGCCTAAAAAGAAATAATTTCCCCAGACATAAATACAATGAGTATTACATGACCTCTTTCTCACACACACAAATATTCATATTCCTTGTGTTTTAATTTTAATACATGAGTGGCAGGCACCTTAATTTGAATAAAAAGCAAAGAGAAAAGAATGTTACATTTGTAAATTGAATCATGCCCCATCTCTAACCACATTAATTGATGGACTGCTCTAATTCAAATTCCCCTTTTAAAGTGTTGGGTGACTCATGTCTCTTTTAAGTTATAAGCTCGCCTCTTGAGACTTTACTTTCTACAATATGCAGTTGTCAGACTCAGGAATGGGATATTATAACTGAGAACCTTTTTCTATCAGATTTACTAGATGAGAAATATACCTTAAACATAATTTGTACAAGTTTAAAATATAGACAGAAACATTATATAACCCAAAATTGAACACATTTTAAGTATCTTAAACACTTAATTTATACTTCATGAAACAGTTACTGTAAAAAATTACATACTGTCTCTCTGTATGTGAAAATATATGGTAATATGAAATGATTTTTTTTTAAATTTTAATTTATTTATTTATTATATGAAAGTACATTGTAGCTGTCTTCAGATGTACCAGAAGAGGACATCATATCTCATTATGGATGGTTGTGAGCCACCATGTGGTTGCTGGGATTTGAACTCAGGACCTTCAGAAGAGCAGTCAGTGTTCTTAACTGCTGAGCCATCTCTCCAGCCCCCATGAAATGAATCTTAAAGGAACTGAATTATGCTTTATGCTCTTACAAAGTAAGACTCTAATTGTTCTCACTTTTTCCTTTTCCTTTGGCTTAGTTTGCTGTGGTGATTTATAACATGAGAGGGAATGTTTAAATCTAATTTCCATTCTAACTTTTTCTGTTGTCTTTTCCTTCCACCCTCCTCGGTCCTAACCTCCATTATACAGTAATGTTCTCTTGAGTTACATAACTAATATTCATTAAGTAAATTAAGTACATTTCACTATGATGTTTTACTTGCACCAGAGAAAATATTTTCAATCACCCACAAATATAATAGAAGGAAACTAATATAATATTCATTATTGAATATAAACCTAATATGAAGACCTATAGACAACCTGGCTTTGCCAGATTGGTGAATTTAGAGGGAACAACATCCTGGTAGATCCTGGTAGTTAACTTCTTCTTGCTTTCATTCACCTGAAATTAATCTTCCCTTTTAGCTCCACCCCATCATGTCTGTTGCAGAAAGGAAAGAAAGAAGTATGAGCATGTTGAGCAAGCATATACTCTACATCCATACTTTGCTACCTCTCTTCTGTATTTATTTTTCAAAAATAATTTGGGAAATTAAATTCATCTCCAATGTTTGTTTATAAAAATTAAGTAAAGTGATTTGTTCAGAATCTAAATAGTTAAAAAAATAAAATAATTGAATATCTGGTTTCTTTAACAACTCAGTTGTGTTACATGATGTTTTTTGGAAGCTGTCTTTCGAAAGGATATGTGATGCTTTGCTGAAAACAGACACTTGAGAGGGCATATGATGTTTAGAAAGAATATAAATAGAACTCCACAGACAGTGTGAGGAAGCTCCTGCATTGCTATACCATGCAATGCTTTGGTGATCTTTGCTGCCCTTCACTGATCTTCACTTCCAAGAGAGAAAAGCACCAAAGAACTAGTGGTGTTCTGGCTGATTCTGGATGCAGATTCTGGCTGCTTTTGCTGACTTGTGATGATTCAGTGAAGCCTTGCTGTTTCTTCTGGATTGTGCTGCCGAGACTAATTCATGTTTGGTGTTTGGTATTGAACTGGACTGCTTGTATACTTATACCCTTACAACAAAAAGTGGAATCACCCCAAGGAACTACTTCTAAACAGGTCCACAACTACTCCATTTTCTTTTCTTTTCTTTTTTTGTTTTTTGTTTTTGTTTTTTTGTTTTTGGAGACTGGGTTTCTCTGTGTATCCCTGGCTGTCCTGGAACTCACTCTGTAGACCAGGCTGGCCTCAAACTTAGAAATCCTCCTGTCTCTGCCTCCCAAGTGATGGGATTAAAGGTGTGCTCCACCACTGCCCCGCTCCGCTCCCTTGTTTTATTAACCTCATTCCCCCTACCTCTGTTTGGTGGGCCAGAAAGGAGAATGAAGTGTTTAAGAACATTAAATAAAGGAGGTTTTGAAAAATCTAAGCCTACAGAATTCATACCTGTTTGGCTCCAGAATATGGGTTTTAAACTATACAACTTTGCTGCCTCTCCTGAGAGTCTAACTCCTTACCAGTTCCTAAACTGAACATATTGTGATAAATTTCAGTTTGCCCACCCATTCTCTCCCCCATTTCTTCCATGGTTCTCTTTGGATCTGTATCTGTATGTTTGTTGCTATTCTGGTAATGTGCCAATGCTCAACTGCATCTGTCTCTTATAGGATCATAGTATCCTAACAACAGATACACCTCTGAAACCCAGCTACCAGTACTACAGTGCTAAAATAGGATGCCCTTCACATTCATTTTTCTATTTATACAATAGGGTATAGTTGTTCAGCACTGTGTTGTGGAGGAGCCATAGGGAAGAGATCATACAACTGGTCAAAGAGAATTGACCTGCCTAGAAGGCTGAAGTGAAAAATATGTGAAAATAAAACATACTTGGAAAGGCTGATAATCCATCACGGATAAGGAGGATAATGTTCCAAAGGAGCTGAGACAAAGGGTTTGTATAGCTTCATAAATAGAACAATAATCTTTCACAATATAGTTGAAAGTAGAAAGATTTTGAACTCTTTGTAGCACTCAACTATTTCTGACAAATATGTTAATGATTATGTGCATTATGTCTGTTTGATATAACATTAAATTTGAGTAATTAATTGTTAATTTTGTAATATTTTTTAAGATACACAGCATGGAAGCAAGTGCTAGATAGCTTAGTATAAGAGGTAGATTCTCTTATTAAAGAGACATATTAAAGTGATATTAAAGGAAGAGTGCAGCTGTACTTTTGACTACTTTGTAGGTTATTTTTTCTTCTATTCTTTCAACCCATTAACACTACATAGGAGAGGAAAAGAAGGATAAAGGGGAAAAAGGACAATATATCATTAGACTACTTGCTGATTAGGGACTTGAAATTTCTGTTCTTGTTTCTTCCTTACACACAACTGCTTAAGTGTAACCAACAGCATCCAACTACCAACCACCAACAACCAACCTATACAACTCTCTTGGGTTGCATATAGTATTTATACATCCTCTAAAAACTCTCCAGAATTCCAAACATCCTGCAATCACAGAAACTATCTGCCTCTGGCAAAATCACACCCCTGCTAGAGTATGAGACAAATTATAGTCAGCTGCTGTGGACAGTCTGGAGTAGCACCATATCCCACACCTGGACTTAAAATGAAAACACAGTCTTATAATATTTCTGAGTTTTGAAAGAGACCAAAATTCTCACTACGGAAGGGACATATTAAAGAAAGCAAGATAACTCATACTCTGGAATAGATGGTACCTATATTCTGGACAGAAATTATGAAAATGCAATATCTCATCTATTTTTCTTGTTCAGATAGAATCAGTATCCTGTAGCTGGTATGTTTACTGTTTCTTAAATTGTTTTCATTTTATACAGTTGTCTTGTCAATCAATATTCAAAAAGATTAGATCCAAGTACTTCTGTGAATGTCAAAATTCATGGATACTGAATTTCATTATATAAAATGGAACATGTATATATCATATGCATATTCTCTTATATTTTATAACATTTTTCAGATTTTTATTGTATTTTGTATAATGTAAATCAGATGTAGATTTTTGTTAGCTTGTATTGTGTAGAGAATAATGACAATAAATAAAGTCTGTATGCAGATACCAATTTCCCCAAATCTTTTTGATTTTCAGTTGGTTAAATTCACAGAAGTAGAGCTCATATATACAGAGGGATAATAGTATTCTTTAAATTAAATTAATTTTTTTTTTACTTATGTAATGAGTCTGGTATGGCCTTGGTAGGAATAAAGTGACACTCTTCCTGCTTCTGGGACAGGGCCCCCAGTATGAGCCTCCACAAGTGTCCAAGGCTGCTGAGAGTGGAAGGCTTATTTGTGTAATACTATACATATTTTCTGGACCCACTAGCAGTGGAAAGCTCTTTCCTTCTGAGGAGTATCCTGTCAATGTTAATGACTTTATGATAATTAGAAACAGTACAATCCAGAAATCGAGGGTGTGACTATGTCTCAGCAAAACAGCGAACAATGGGACTTTCAGGACAGCTCTTAAGGCTGTGGAAAAGAACTCTAAAAATATGAATTAAAAAATGTATAATTTCTAGCTAAGTTAGGGTTTTACTGATGTGAACAGAAACTATGACCAGGCAACTCTTATAAGGTCAACATTTAATTAGGGCTGGCTTACAGGTTCAGATATTCAGTCCATTATCATCAAAGCAATGTCCAGACAGGTATGGTGCAGGCTGAGCTGAGAGTTCCACCTCTTGTTCTGAAGACAGCTAGCGGAATACTGCTTTCCAGGCAGATAGGATGTGGGTCTCAAAGCCCACACCCACAGTGACATAGCAACTCCAACAAGGCTGCATGTCCTAGTAGTGTCACTCCCTGGACCAAGCATATACAAACCAACACATCAATTATGCAAAATCAAAAGGATGCAATATGAATTATGAGGGGCTTCACAAGTCTAAAGGAACAGAAGTTTACACTATAAGCCACCTTGTCAGAAAGATACAAAGAGAGGTAGATACCAAAGCAGGCAGATTACTGAGTTCAAGGTCAGCCTGGGACACAGTGAGTCCAGGCCCAGGTGTGGTAGAAATGGTCATTTCAGGGCAGGGTCCCACCCAACTAGCTTATCATCTGTACTTAACAAAGGCAGACAGATCTCTGAATTCTTTTGCAATGTTAAGAAAAAAATGTATGTTAGCTGTCTCCTAGGAATCAAAAGGTTATAGTCATGGGATGCTGATTCATAGGATAATCAAAAGGAAAACTGTACGAAATGACTCAATTGCTATGTAAATAAAAAAACTGGATTCTGGTCTGCATGAGCTTTCTCTAGAGAGGGCTAAGCTGTCTGGAGATATCTGGAGAGCAAAAACAGCTCTTCAACAATTTTTTCTTTTTCTTTTTTTAATTAGATGTTTTCTTTATTTATAATATCTCCTTTCCCAGGTTCCCCTCCAAAAAGAAAAAAGAAAAAAAGAAAAAAAGAAAAGAAAAAAACAAAAACTAAAACAAACTCCTGTTCCTTCCCCCATCCTTCTGCTCAACACCCCACCCCCTCCTGCTTACTGGCCCTAGCATTCCCCTACACTGGGGCATAGAACCTTCACAGGGCCAAGGGCCTCTTCTCCCATCGATGACTGACTTGGCCATCCTCTGCTATACATATGTTGCTGGAACCATGAATCCCCCCATGTGTACTCTTTGGTTGGTGGTTTAGTCCCTGGAAGCTCTGAGGGTACTAGTTAGTTCATATTGTTGTTCGTCCTAAGGGGCTGCAAACCCTTCAGCTCCTTGGGTCCTTTCTCTAGCTCCTTCATTGGGGACCCTGTACTCAGTTCAATGGATGGCTATGAGCCTCTACTTCTGTATTAGTCAGGTACTGTCAGAGCCTCTCAGGAGATAGCTATATGAAGCTGGCTTGTCCTTTAGTCTCTGCTCCATAGTTAGTCTCTACAACTCCTTCCATGGGTATGTTGTTCCCCCTTTTAAGAAGGAATGAAGTATCCACACTTTGGTCTTCCTTCTTCTTGAGTTTTTTATGGTTTGTGGTTTGTAGTTTGTGTATTCCGATCTTCTGGGTTAATATCCACTTATTAGAGAATGCATACCATGAGTGTTCTTTTGTGATTGGGTTACCTCACTCAGGATGATATTCTCCAGATCCATCCATTTCCCTAAGAATTTCATGAATTCATTGTTTTTAATAGCTGAGTAGTACTCCATTGTTCAGAAGATCCAAGAGCTATTCAGATATTTTCTACAATTTTTACTAGCAGAGATAGCTGTCTCAACCAGAGAATTTTTTAGAATAGCCAAAAAGCTGTCTAGAGCTGAGCAGAACAGAGAGAGAGAGAGAGAGAGAGAGAGAGAGAGAGAGAGAGAGAGAGAGACGTCTGTAAAGCCAACTCATCAGAACTTAGGCTGCCAGCTTGGAACCATGATTTGACTTTCAGTTGTTCTTTTTACTGCTCCTAGACACCCTTTCTCAGAACCCCTTCCCCAAGCCAAGGCTGGTCATTGGCACTTACTCACTTTATATCCTATTTACTGCCTGCCTCCTGGTCACCGTCTCCCACAATCCTTCCTCTCATTTCCTTTCTCTACTCCTCTGAGTAGGTGGGGTTCCCCCTCGGTATCCCTTCCATGCAGTCACTTCAAGACTCTAAGAGGCTAGGTGCATTCTCTTCACTGAGGACAGAAGAGGCAACCCAGCTAGAAGAGTATATCCCATGCTTATTTATTCACTCAGTCAACATGCTATTTGCATTTAATTTTATCACCAAGAAACAAAACATTTTTTGTTTTTTGTTTTGAATCTTGTTTTATTTAAATGTTTTCTTCATGCTCCAATACAACCTTTCAGAATCAATCAAATACATAATGTCAATAGGTTTCCTTAAAACTCACAGCCACAGTTCTAAACCTCTCTAAGACAGCTGCAGCATCCAGAATACCACAGTATAGTAACTGTGGCACTAAATCTCATTTGTGTATAAATCAAAAGAAAAGCAAACGAAAGAACCAAAAATCAGTGACGTCATTATTTAGGATGCATATTTCTAAATTCACTTTCCTTAACACTGGCAAGTTTTAAAACCTATCAAAGCCTGGTCTCCACCCCAGGGCTCTCCCCAATCCCTCAAACTTCCCCCAGCAAATTCCTATGTCAGACAGAATTGGAAATCATTGCTGTGAAAGAGTATGTAATTAAGCAAAAGCATGATTCATTTAAAAAGCACAGCACAAGAAATTTGTAGGCACGTGGGGAATAGATTTAGAAACCAAAGGACACACTGTTTTTGAACAATTTCTGCCTCTTTCAAGGTTCAAAGATTACCAATAGCACAATTTCCACCATAATCCTACCAACTAAGGGAAGGTACTACAACTAGGGGCAATGGAGTCAATGGTAGAGTGTTAATTCATCATGCAAGGGACTGTTCCATCCATAGCTTACTAAAACAAAGACCCCCAAAAAAGCAACCTGGACAGAACCTGGTCAATCATCACTAACCACTAGTTGTTATACTCTTTGCCAGTGGGGGAAGACTGAGATTTTAGGCATAAATAATAAAGACATAGTCTCAGGGAACTGGAAGAGGGTGAGAACTTCTTGCACTGGTCCTAAGGTCCCATCCAGGAAATGGATAAGAAAGATCTACCTGTGTTAAGGGAATGGGCACATAATCTCTAAGAGTGGTGCTCATTTGAACCCCAAATAGAAGGACCAATAAAGGGGTAGGTCTTTAGCTTTTTTGCCCTTCACTATGGAGCTACTCACAGATGAATCATGAGAAGACATCATTTTCATTTTAGACAGGTTCATGATATGCCTGCTACACCAAAGGCTGGTTGCAGTGAAGTTTCACTTCAAACTCTCATTGATAAATTAGACATTATTTTGGAATACTTAACTTTTGCTAAAATATAGATTTGATTCGATGTATATAGTATGCTACTTTTCACATTTACTTTTAGGCCCCATATTAGAAATATGTTACAACCCCAGCAATGGGCACAGAGACACCTCGTTGGTGGTATTGTTCTATATCTGGGGCAGAGCAGATGGCAGTCCTTTGTTCATTCTAGCTTGATGGGCAAAACTTGTCTTATGCCTAGGGCTCATAAAAATCAAATTAAATCAAGGCAGCACAGCATGGGGAGAGGAGCACAAAGTCTTGTAGACCTCCATGCCACCCACAGACCAGCCCTCCAGTGCATGACCATAGATACCAGCTTGTCACCATGATAGATGGGAGAGAAAAAAAAGGAACTGAAGGCTCAAGAGTGGAGAGAAGTAGCCTGTTATGAATGGGCATCCCTGCCATTGGGGCCATGTTTGAGTCTGTGGCTCCACTGTGGCAGGTCAGTGTTCATGGCTCATTATTACCACAAGAGAACACTGTGATATCTGAGGCTGTGCAGATCTGGCTCCATCCCTCAATAGATACAGCACTCTGGATAGCTGGTCCTGACATTCATCTGTTATGAGGTGGTATGGATGGGATGCCCTCCCCAATTGCCACCTTCTTCTTCTGTAGGGAGAACTGCTCTTAAGGGCATGAGCAATCCCTGTACCCCACTTGGAAAGCAGTGAAGCTGGCCCTTATGGTTGAGTCACACTGGGAGAGCTGACCCAGCCCCTCACAAGCTGCAACACTTTAAAGAATGGGCCCCAGCTGAGCAGCTCAGCTAATACCCTGGCCCAGATCCAGGGCTCTATATTTGCCCGCCCTAAAATCTATGTCATCTTCGAATGGTTAGGATCATGAAAGTGGCACCCTGCTGTTCCAAAGCTGCAGGATTTCCATGACAAGGCACAGCAATAGGCTAACTGGAATGAGTCCTGATGAGGATCCAACATTGGTGTTGTCACAGAAGCTACAGCTTCCACGATGACATGTTTTCCATGCTGTTTTATTGTTGTTTGTGTGTTGCTTATTTTGGGGGAGGTTGCAAGGTCAAAGGTTGGATATGAGGGGGTGAGTGGGATTGGGCTACATGATGTGAAACAAGGAATCAATTTAAAGAAAAAAAAAGAGGTCACATTTTCATAACCAAAATATAAGAATAAACTTATAGCTACTAGTAAGGTAATGAACTATGAAATTAATTCTTTCTAGTATTGCTTTGAAAATACACCCCCAGACTATTTAAAAGAAATTCCAACTCCATCCCATGGCATTGTTTAACTTGAAGTCTTCAGTCATCATCTACAGTTGGCTTAATGGTCACTCCTCTTCTTATCTGACCCCAACCAATTAAACGCCAGTGTTTCTCAACTCTTCTAAGGGCAATTTTTTTCTCCTACTTCTGTGCACACAGGATTGGTCAAAACAATTTTGCCCAAATCAGCCTTGACAGCACTAAACTCTTCCTCCTGTTGACAGGGATCCTATGTTGACCATAAGCACTTCCTTCTTTGACAGCTTTTGGACCTTTGCTGCTTTCTTGTCTCCTTCAGTACGCACACCCAGAAGACGTCTAAGCAGGAAATAGGGAATTTCCAGTTCTGTGAATATTTCAGGTAAAGCTCCAACTGCACCAAGCACTTGTCTCACCATTCTGTCAGCTCAGCACAAAGTGGGGTCGATCTTTGTTCCAACTCCAATGAGACCACCTGGAGCAGCATACTCAAGATCATTATGTTCCACAAAAAGTGACACAATTTTGGAAAAGATTGGTTTACACATGTACTGGCTGGTTTTGTGTGTCAATTTGGCACAGGTTGGAGTTATCACAGAGAAGGGAGCTTCAATTGG
>JADRCC010150347.1:0-11968 GCA_019843855.1 Hylomyscus alleni
GGGGTGGGCACAGCCCAGCTCTGGAGGTGCTCATTGCACTTGGTAAAAGTGGCCTTGACTTGTCACTTGAAGAGTCCTCTTCATTCTGCCTTGAAGACTCCCTCCCTCCCTCCCTCCCTTCCTCCCTGTTTTTCCTGTTGGGGATGTAGTTGACAGTCTTGTCTTTATGGGTAGTGTTGTCTTTTAAGTTATATTTTCATTTCACAGGATAAGAGTGTATCATCTTTATCAGATTTAACCATAATTACTATCCTAGCCAGATTCTTTATTATCTCTCCAGCTTGGTTTCTGAGTTGTTGTATAACATTCTTTTTCTCAACCCTTTCCTGAATGTGGCTTAGGGCACAGAGCCAGCTGCAGCATGTAAATGGAGTTCATGGGATGGCTTGCTTTGACCGTGAAGCAGAGTCACTTAGCTTGATGAGATGTGAAACAAATAGTTCAGCCATCTTGCTTTGGGGCTGAGAATGACAAAAATGTTTTTCTGTCCTTTCCTGAGAGTAGAAGCAAGTATCTCTGCACATTGTTGGGCAATCTGTGTACCTCTGTCTCATGGAATCAGCCCAGCAGTAGTAGAGTCCACTACTCTAGTCACCCTCCCACTCTGTATTCCTAATTATGCTGACCTTGGAGCTATTAGAGACTCAGCAGTTTGCTCGCCATGAATAATGCACTCACTCTGAGTGGCAGACTGCAGGCTTGTGGCCCAGTTCTGCTGGGTATTTATAGTTCAAGCCAGTAAACATTTTGCTTGAATCCTTCAGGAGCTGTGGGTCTGATCCCTTTTCAAGTGGGTGTTGAGAGAAATGAATCAGCATTGTTTTTTAAACTACTGCACGTTGATAAGCCTGTGGCACTGGTAATTTAGTGGCTAGAAAGTGGGTGGGCTTTCCAGCTTGTTGGTTCATTTTCAGCTGGTTAAGCCTCCAGAATGGTTACTGGGTGGGAAGCTGGAGCAGAGCTCTGGCAGCAAATAGAGAGCTCTCTGCCTGCCTTGAAGTGAAGTAGGAGTCAGCTAGGACCAGTGTGGGTCTGCTGTGGCTCTGCCATGGCCCTCACTGGGGCTTTACACACCCAATGTGCTCTTTTCAGGCAGGGACGAAGGTTGCACCGTGGAGATGTGGCCAGCAAGCACATGTGCAGGTCCCTGTGGCTGTGGTATTTCAGTGTGGGTTTCTTGTGTAATAAAGTGAAGTGTGACATGGTAAGGAGTGAATGGAGCCATAGCAGACTTCTTATCCAGCAAGTGGGAGAACCTGCTTCTGTCTGTTCTGTCCCTAGAGGCTCATCAGTTTTACTTATTTTTCTTGTGTCCTTTTCAGGACTTAGTTCCCCTAAGAAATGGTGATACTCCTGTGGCCTCCTTCCAGTTCAACCCTCATGATGAGAAGAATAGGGCTCTTATTCTCATGATTGTTTCCTGGTGTAGTTGTAAGTGCTCCTTAATATTAGCAAGTGCAAGAGTGTGCGACCATGCAGCCAGTGGCTTAAAGATTGGTTATTTTTAAAGGAGACCTGTAGGCTTTTAGTGTTAAATGGCTATTGACTTTTTTTTTCCAGAAGAAACATTGATTTTTCTCCCACTCTCTGTTTCAGGTTCTGCATTCTTCCCTGGACGGTGTGCTGAGATCTTTGTTGGGGGTCAGAGCATTGGGAAGCTAGGTGTCCTTCATCCTGATGTTATCACCAAATTTGAGCTGACCATGCCGTGTTCCTCTCTGGAAATCAATATTGAGCCCTTTTTATGAAGTTGATCTCTGTTGTATGGTTCTGTCTCTAAGTGTACCTTTCTGCTCCTGTGGTGTCCTTTAGCCCTCTTTTACAGGCCACATCCATTTGTGTGTTAATGTTTAATAAAGTGAAATGTGCTATCTGGCTCCTTGCGTAGCTGCATTAGGCCAGCGTGTGGCACAGCCAGTGTGGATGTGTATGTACCACATTGCGGGGAGGGGCCTTGCACAGGCAGGGTGAGTTCTAGGAGTGGAAGTTTTGCTTGGCCTTGAGAGTGTTAGTTACTTATGACTGCTCCTGAATAGAAGGAAACAACTCACCAACTGGAACACATGTTGTACATGTTTAAGCCTTTTCTATATCTGGTAAATATTAATCAATAAAATCAGTACTTTAGGAAACATTTTTAAGAATCAATATGACCAAGCAGTGACAGCTTTTCAAGTCATCTTTTTTTAAAAAGTTGATTTATGTGTGAATATATGTGTATATGAGTGGTGTGTCAGTCTGTGCATATATGTGAGTGTTTTTGTATGTGTGCATATATACAGTTTGTTAACTTCATAAGACAAGGTAATTAGTCCTCATCAGAATACAGATAAATACCACATTGACAAACTGCTGCACGCTCTTAAAAATGGCCACTATGGGGGCTGGAAAGGTGTTAAGGGCTCTAGATACTCTTGCACCTGAATTTAATTCCTGAATTTCTGTCACCTGCATGCGAGTCACAGCCTCTCTTGTGGTCTCCAAGGGCACGAGGCACATAAGTAGTATGCAGATGTCCATGTAGGCAAAACACCAAATACGTATTAAAAAATGTAAAAAGGGCTCATGTTTAAATGATGGGTCGGATATTGGTGATCCAAGTGGAACTGTTGCGTTCTGCTGTTGAGAGGATGTAAAATGATATAGCCAGGAAAGTAGTTTGGTGGTTTCTTGAAACCTGAAACACCATCTAGCTATTTCAACTGCATGATCACACAACAGTTTTTATGCAGATGTTCAACATTATTTATAGTAGCTACAGACCATATAGCCTTTCTATGAAGGGCGTGCATTCCTTATTAGGAATGGACTCATGATAACACAATGAGTCCAGCATGCTAAGAGAAAGTAGCCATACATAAAAGGCTACACACAAGGTGCCATTGATGTCAAAGGAGAAGAGATTGTGGGGGCGATAAGGTGACTGGCATTTGCTGAGGCCCTGGGTTTGATTCCCACCTTTAAAAAAAAAAAAAAAAAAAAGATTTATTTATTTATTTTATGTAAGTACACTGTAGCTGTCTTCAGACACTCCAGAAGAGGGCATCAAATCTCGTTTCAGATATTTGTGAGCCACCATGTGACTGCTGGGATTTGAACTCAGGACCTTTGGAAGAGCAGTCGGTGCCTTTAACCACTGAGCCATCTCTCCAGCCTGATTCCCACCTTCTTGATGGCTCACAACTATAACTGGTTCTAGGGGATCCAGTACCTTCTGACCTGCTCGGGTGCCAGGAACACACAGGAGCAAGTTGAGTGGACACTAGCCAGTCACACAGTGACTCCTGTACTAAACGAGAGAGGCTCAGTGGCTCAGGAGGGAAATGTTGCTCAGAGTCATCCTGTGTTGACCTTAATGTTTTTGGTATTGATGATGCATTGGTATTACTGACTTTGGCTCTTTCTTCCACCTTACCAGAAGGAGAGTAATGACCTGAAAAGGCATATTAACTGCCTTTAGCCAAACAGAACCTCTCATTTAAAACATCTGACCCAACGGATAACTCCAAAGTTCTGTCTGGTTAGGTTTCTAGGACTTTTGAGTAAGTTGATGTACATTACCTCAGTGTGATGGTTCTTCCAAGAGAGGTCTTTGGGAGGTAGTCAGGGCTAGATGGGGTTATGAGGAGGAAGCCTTCCTGCTGGGATTAGCGGCTTTCCAGAAGAGACACCAGAAAGCTTGTTTTCTCATCCCAGTGCTTAGATGACGAAGAGATCCTGTGGATCCAGGGCCAGATGGTGGCCTCCTACAAACCAGAAGAGTCCTTATGACTAAGTACTTGCTGCCACTTCAGTTTTGGACCTTTATTCTCCAGAACAGTGAGACCTAAACTTGCGTTCATTCTGAGCCTCTGTGCCTGTGCTGTCTTGGCAGCCTGAGCAGGTGAACAAATAGAAGAAAATGGAGACTGGTGTGTGTAACAAAATCCAGGGTGTCAGTACACCTCTGGGAACACCAGCAGCTCCCAGAAGTACTGCCAGACATTGCTGGGGGGGGGGGGGAGCCTAGCCTTCTCGGATAAAAACAGGAACTAAATAACCTTGCGCGACAAGAAGGAAAAGTGGGCACCCCACAGGCTGAGTGTCCCTGACAGACTGTGTGAGTTCAGATCCTGTGCTTGGCTTTGAATTTTCAGAAAGGGTGGTTATAGATGTGGGCAGGCAGACTTGGTTGAATTAGCATCTCCAGCAATGGGCTGAGAGGAATTGTGTCTGGCCAAGCAAAGCCCTGTGCTTTTTTTTTGGTCTCTCTTATGACTGCTTCAGTGCTCCGAGTCAAGTGTTTTTCTCTTAGTGTTTCCCTTCACTTCTATTTAAGGAAGCCAGGCTAGGACTGAGGCATGGTTGTGTGTTAGAAACGGCTCAGTTGGTGAATGTGAGGAGGCAGGGCACAGCCGAGAGAGGAATCAGAGGCCTTCATGCAGAAGGAGTGACAGTAAGGATACAATGTTCCCTTTTGATACCACGCTTGGTGGCAAAGGAACTTACATTCCAGAAGCTGCCACTTTCTGTCCCAAAGGAGGATACTATGCTGGCCCTTCAAACAAGCCCTTCCTAAGAGCCAAGGCAAGATGGTTCTGCTTGAGGATAGCCTGGGGAAACTACTCATTGGGTTCTGATAGGGAGTACACACCTAGACACAGATGGGTGGGACAATCAGAGATCTCAACTGTGAGTCTCAGGATGTTCATTTATAGAAGGGAGACTTGGGGTCATCTGAAGCAGGATAAGCAGACAGGTGCCCCACAAACAAACTGCTGTAGGAAGATTGCTCAGGTGGGGAGAGCTCTTGAGTATATGGTCACTAGGAAGCCCAGGGCTAGGGTTTGTATAGGGAGTAATGGATGTCTTTCATCTTCTAGACCCTTCAACAGCTTTTTATCAGTGTCGAACTGAGATGAATTAAGAGGGTCTGTGTTTGGTGGGCTCTGCATAATTTGTTCCCTCAGGGCCACCCATATGGTTTCCAGGTGACAAAGCTGCAGACCAGAGTCCCCTCTCCTCTCTTGGCACATTGTGAGCTCCTCTTGGGTATGTGTATTAGCATCAGGTTGCCAGCCCCACCCTTGGTGAAGAGAGGACCAGTTGGACTTGTTACCAAAAGGATTGGCTTTCTTTGAACACCTTCACTGGGAAGAATCTGGCTTTGCCCCAGCCTGGGGGACCGTGATGTCACAGGAAGAGGAGAAAGCAAGGCTGGCAGATGTGTTGAGTGTGGAAAAAGCGGTACTGGCCGGAACTCCTAGCGCGCCACCGTTGCGTTCCTTGTTTGTTTTTGCATGCCACATAGACAGGCGTGGAGAAGGAAGAGGAATTTCTTTGGCTTCATGTAGCTCCCTTGTCTCATGTGGCTATGGTTTTTAAAAATTTGACATTCTATTCATGGCCCACATTCATCTCCCGTCTTAGTATGTGTGTAAGTATGCGAGTCTGTACTACAGGTGTGCCCCACTTCCAAGAAAACAACGGATGTATAGGAAGGCCAAACTAATGTATTAAAGTCTTATGTTTGTGAGAGAGGAAGAATTGCCAGATGACTTTGGAACAGCAAAGCACACTGAAAGTTTACAAGACAGGCTAAGCGCTGAGCAGATGGCTTACCAGGTTAAGGGGTTGCTGGGAAAGCTAGAAAACCTGAACTTGACTTCCCATAACCCATGTAAAAATGGGGCATGATGTCAGATATCTGTGAGCCCAGTACTAGGGGGTGGAGACAGGAAGATCCAAGGGGCTTGCTGGTCTGGCTGTTCAGTCAAAATTATGAGCTTCAGATTAACTGGGAAACTCTCAAACATACAGTGAAGAGCAATAGAAGACATGTTAGACGCCCACACTGTCATACACACACAAGCAAAATAATCACTTGGAGGAGAACCCTGTTTAAAATGAAATGTACTTGGCTTGGGTCTGTGTAACCTTGTGCTGGAGAAATAGATCCATTCCCCGGAGAGACAAGAACCTTCACCCCCAACCCCCGTTCACAGGGAAACAATTTACAAATGTTGTTTCTGAGGACTAGTTTGAGGAACTGAGAGAAGCCTAAAGAATGTGGTATGCACAAGGGACACAGGTTCATGTTTTCTAACTAGGGGACCTGGGAGCAAGTGGTTCAGAGGTGCAGGAGTGAAGGTATCCAGGGCACACTGAAATATCTGATTCAGGATGACAGGAGCCTGTGAAAACACCACATCCATCTCCCAATTCTCACATGATGACCGTGCAGGTGTGGTCTGGCTTTTCCTTGTAAGAGCCTAGGGAATGCCTCTGTCCAGCTGGTCCCTAGAGGTGGAGCATCTTCTTGTACCTTCTCACCACACTGCCTGGGCAACCTGGTCTCCCCTCCAAGCCTGGAATGCCCTCTATAAAGCCTGGAGTTGCTCTTGTTCTCATGCCCTCCTGCCACCTCCCATGGCCTGGACTTTTCCACACAACCTTGGCACTTCAGATCTGATTTAAAATTCTCTGAGCCTGTGTCTTTGACCTGGGAGAACTCCACAGGAAAGACTGGAACTCTTACATCCCTTAGGTGCCCAGCACATGAGTGACCAGGATACACTGTTCGAGGTATAAATAAATACGGCCTCACATGACCCTGTACACAACTGGTTAATCTATGAGCAATCTTCTTTGAATTGCTAATTTAAGGAGCAAATCAAGGTGCTTAAAGATAGACAAAGTGTTACGTATAGTTAGGCAAATTTGACTCAGGGGAAAATCATTCAAGCAGCTCAGGCACTAGGGTAGTTATCCATGAAACCATTTTAGTTCTCTTCACTCTAGGCTAACCTGGGTTACAGACTAAGACCTTGTCTTGAAAAAGAAAAAAGGAAGAAAAAAATATCCACAGAAACAAAGCATTAGATTTTAAAGCATTTAATAATCATACTCAAACAAAAAAGATTTTATTTTTAAAAAGAATAAATTTACATACACCGCATAAGCAAGACAGTTGAAGGCTTCCAAAATAGAAACCTGAAACATATGGTCTGAAATACCACATGCTGCGATTATCCTGGGAAGATGAGTTGTGTTTTTGGGCAAGAAAACCCCAAGTTACCAGGCACAGTGTGGAGTGGTTTTAGTGGCTGTCATGAAAGGGTATTAGTTTGAGGGTCTTGCCTATGTCTTTTTCCAGCATATGGTCTGAGCAAAAATGACCCCAAATGGACAGCTGTATAGAAAGCTGGTCTAGATCAATGCCTTGGCCCAGAGTAGCAGCAATATGAGAAAAGGATATATCATTCGTCCTGATTCTCAGAGGAGCCTAAAAGCTTTGGTGTCTGGGTGAGCCAGGCCTAGACTTAACAGGGACACATTCTGGTGACCAGGCCGGTCCAGAGCAAGAGGGCCTTTGGACTAAGACAAGACAAGCCAGCAGGGGGCACTCTCTCTCTCCAGAGAGAGACTGACAAAGTGTTTTTGAAAGGAGACCCAAGAGAGAATTTACTAGGGTGACCTTGCTGCGCTGTAAGAAGTGAATTCAGTGAATTGAGAAGGCTCACCAAAGGCAAAACATGATCAATCCATAGCGTTTAAAACCAATACTGTAGGGATCCTAAACTAAACTTGGCACCTTCAGTGAATACTTTCCCCCTCCATTTGCTGTTCTCAAGTCCATCCAAGAGTGACCGCTCATGACAAATTCTTAGGCCACTGTTTAATGTTGTGTAGCTAATATATTCACCCTCCAATCTAAATTATGTAACCACAGCCTCGAATGCTGTGTTCAGGATTTGCTCAGTTGTCAACTTCCCTGTTGTTGGGCCTTAAACTTCCTAATTGCCACACCCACCCCTGTGACAATGCACACAGCCCGTCTTTTTCAGATACATGTGGAAGAAGAAGTTGAGCTTTAGGCTTCAGACAAACCTACTATAATCACCCCGTGTGAATATAAGCCAGCATTACAAGCTCTAGTTTGGTGGCTTAGGGGTTGGGGAAGAAAGAAGAGAAAGTGGCCATCAACAGCCATGCACTGCAGAGGCCGGCCTAGGCACCATCAACAGCCATGCACTGCAGAGGCTGGCCTAGGCAAGCTGCCTAGGCCAGCAAACCTGTAAGCCAGGCTCCTGACTCCCCAGCCTTGGAGGTGAAATACTGTCGTCAGCAAAACCAGGCAAGTGCTGGGCCGTTTCCATTCCTGTTCTTAATTATGATAAATAAGAGAAGAATTGTTAAGTTAAAAATGAACACTTTGTTAAGAATTATTCTTTTGGTTTTTCAAGACAGGGTTTTTTTTTGTTTTGTTTTTTTTTTCTGTGTAGCCCAGGCTGTCCTGGAACTTGCTCTGTAGACCAGGCTGGCCTCAAACTCAGAAATCCATCTGCCTCTGATTCCCAAGTTCTAGAATTAAAACCATGTGCCACCATGCCCAGCCCAAGAATTATTCTTCAGAAATTAAAACACCATATTCAGTACCAGAGAACGTCATTCCAACATAGGCCACGGGACATACTTAAAAATCAGGGAAAGTGCTGGCTTTGGTGTTCACATGATTGCAAAAGTTGGAGCCTTAGTAGCTTTTGGTGGGGGCGTGCGATTTTGTCCAATATAGTCAAACTCTGGCTTACTGACATCATCCCTCAAAAGATCAACAACTACCATGTACACCAACCCTTCAGGATGTCGCTGCACCTGATCCTTTTTCTGAAGCACACAGTCCAGGAAAGGCGGTCTCTGCTGCGGGCATCACGAATACCTGCTTAGATCTAAGGAGCTAAGGAGGGCCACTCTAGATTTAACAGGTGTTACAGTTAACTGGCTTATTTTCTCAAAATAAACTGCAGTCTTTCTTGCGCTGAAATTCCTCAGATCTAAACATCTTAAAGTTCTTAACGGAAAAATCTTAAAACTACCAAGAGGTAAGAAGAGGTGGGAAGACTGAGGGGGGGGGTCCCTGATTCTGCCTCGTGGGTGAATAATTGAGAACATTTATACAAGGTAGCCAAGCAGTGATGAGGTAACGGCTCGGGGATGAGGCAATGCCAGGGCTACCTAACTCGGTCAGCCTTCCAGAGGACGAAGCTTATCCATTCTTGTGCTGATCCGATGCCTCCTAGGCGTTTATGGAAGCTTAAACACCGAAGGTGTTGAAGGCTAAGCAGGAGTCTCAGCGTGTCCTCACTTCCGCCTGTGAGAAACTGGCAGCCCAGCCGGTGTTGCTTACACTAGCGTAGAAACTGAACCCCTGTATGCTTCGGACTATATGCAAGGAAGATCAGCGTCTTGCTTCACTAACAGTGCCTGGAGGAGATGGGTTGGCAAATAAAACAAGCTCTTCCGGCGGCCTCATGGCTCTGCTACCGCCTTCAGTCTCCTCACAGGAAACTTTATTCTAGAATGGTCTCACCACCCACTCAGGCACAGTCCAGTCTGATCCCAGTGCAAGAAGCTATTCTGTCCAAGGAGTTGCGACTTTCCATGGTGCCACCCTTACTCCCTGACCAAACTCCAGTTTGGGGATTGAGACTCCGCATCAGGCAAGGTTGTAACTGAAACGAACTATCCTGCCTTCATATTACCTCAAGTCTACTGAGTCTCTGGAGCTTGGTGGGGCTTGTAGCCATTCCAAGCCAGGCCACAATTCCTGTCTACCCAAGACCGTGTCCTAAATCCATGTAACAGAAAGGGGAGGGGTAGTCTTGCAGACCTCAGCTGTGGTTTGAGCCTGGTGTCCTTACGGATGAATCACACAGCTGGTGCCACGGCAGTAGTATCTATGTTACATCAGCAAAATAAAACTATAACTTAGGGCTTCCTTAAATGGGAGGCATTGAGATTACCTGAATTAACATTTTGCATCTCGAGTAAGCAGACTAGTTGCCAACTGTCTTGGGCTCAGAGCAATCCCAGAAACCTGTGCAACATTGGCACAAAGGTTGTGGCACAGATGCCAACAGATGTGTAGGTGACAAACTTGTAAGGGACTTCAATCTCTAGCCTTCGCCTGGCCTCCTTGTTCCTAGTAACCACCTTGAACCATGAGAATAATACTTGCAGGGAGAGCTTTTGCACCAGCTGGCGAACCAAGAGGATCAACATGATTCCCACCATAAATTTGGCCAGACCTAAAACCAGCACGTCAGTGGTGAGGGGTGGGATGCTCCGAACCACAGGAAGAGACGGCGTGGGCTTGGACACGAGCTGGAAGAAGTGGTTGATCCAGAACCCCAGGGTAACTCCAGCCCCTGCAGCCACAATGGTGGTGGTGTCCGCCCTGGTCGGGCTGTAGTAGTCAGACACAGGGTAATTGTAGCACAAGAGGAAAGGTACAACTATGACACACACAGGGAAGAGGGGGCTGGCAGAGTCCAGGGAGTCGATGAGAGTCCAGGCAGGGTAGGTCAGAGCAATGAGCACTGCAGTGATGAGAACTCCACCCAGGACATCCTGCCGGGAGAGAAAAGAAAAAGCTGCTTAGCACTGGGAATGCAATCTCTGCCTGGTTTTGTAGTATGTATTCAAAGAAAGTATAGATCTAAGAATTTAAAGTGGAGATAGGAAATAATATACATAGTTGCCATGCTACGGGTGTCATGTACTCTCTTCCAAGAGCACTTCTGTATTTCAAGAATGAATTCTGAATTTCTCCCTGAGTGAGTGGTTGATAGTTTTGTGTTCACTTAACCTTATGTGGTTATATTCCCTGAGGTTACAAGAATTGTCATAGTCTTCACAGGAGTCACTAACCTTTCTTTTTTTAAAAAAATAACTTATTTACTTTGTGCATGTGAGTACACTGTCACTTTCTTCAGACACACCAGAAGAAGGGATGAGATCCTGTTACAGATGGTTGTGAGCTACCATGTGGTTGCTGGGAATTGAACTCAGGACCTCTGGCAGAGCAGTCAGTGCTCTTAACCAATGAGCCATCTCTCTAGCCTGGCTCTGAACTCTTTACTGCATTAACAAACAAACAAACAAACAAACAAACCTGAATAGTAAACATTTCCACATGAATGACCCATTAAGTCCTTAAACCCACTTGACTAGAAAGAATACCACAGGAGAAATGTACATCCTTGTAAGTAAAGAAACTGGATAGTTCATAGGAGAAACACTATTACTGTTTAATACTGTTTTCGAATACTTAACATACTCCATTATTTACTCATAATAAGATGGAAGCCTGAAATCATATTGGGGAGAAATGAAAACTGGTGTTTCCGTGACTCCTGGTATTTGAATGTTTGTTGTATTAATAATCACTCCAAACTGCAGACAACCCCAGATTCCTGACTGGATGAAAGGGTAAAAAAACAAAACAAAACAAACCACCACCACCAACAACAACAACAACAAAAAACCCTGTGGTATATTCATGTCCTGGAATACTTTTCAGCAATCAAAAAAAAAAAGCAGCGAACTACCGATGCATAGTAGTACAAGTTGGACAAAATCTCCAGGAAATGCTTTTGAATAGAACAAGCTGCCAAGCTCCAAGGGTTAGATACTGCCTGGTTCTATTTATGTGTCATTCTCTAAAAGACAAAAACCTCAGGGTCAGGGAACAGTTATCAGCCATTGCCTAGGGGACTTGGTTTATCCTGTGTGACCAAAAAGGATGTCATGATGCAGTCTAGGGATAATGACACTCTTCCATACTCAGACGGTGATTAAAAATGTTTATACGTGTGCTAGACTTCATAAAACTTTAAACGATTATAGCATATGTGTGTTCACAGGTGTGCCTGCGACCGCGGGCCTGTGGAAGTCAAAGGTGTCGGGTCCTTGCCACCATGTGCTGCCGAAGGCTTCCTCAGATCATCAGGCTCGCTGGTAACCAGTTGTCTTTTACCTATTAAGCCATCTTACCAGCCCCAAATTCACAAAAATGTATGCCAATAACTGTCAATTTTTTTTAAACTAAGAAAACATTTCAAACAAATGAAAATGGAAATGTTTGAGGGCTCCTTTGTCCCTAATATTGCCAAGTGTCAGCTGCTACATTTTAATGCCCCCCCCCCCC